>OZ034801.1:99199268-99407599 GCA_964028335.1 Altica lythri | reverse complement strand
GAATGATCATACAAATACACCGACAACATTTACATGTTACATCTAAATCTGCATCTGTATTTGTTTTTATTTGCTTTTATGTAATTTATTAAAATATTTTTTTCATTGTATCGGTTTGAAATGTCTAACAAATCTTAATTTTTCTGAAAAATTTCTGTTATAAAGAACATTATTAAAACATCAGCATATTTAAGTCAAATGCGACACCACCTGGGGCGGACCAGGAAAATCAAATTTTTACTGGAGTATAGTTTCCTCAATTAACCCATTGGATGTGAAATTTTATTATCCTACAGCCACTAATACAATAATGTTACACTACGATGCCATTTGGATGTAAAATAGAAGACTTTAAAAAAGATGGATACCTATAGACTTTGAGTACTGTGTTTTTATGTTAAACTCAAAACTGATGAAATAATTTTTTTTACCACTGCTTGAATAATTTAAAAGTTTTATTATACATTTGTAAAAAGGATCTTTTACTATTGCTTGAGTAATTTAAAAGTTGTATTAAACGTTTTTATTAATATATGTATATGTGCTACATTTTGAATTTTACTTATATTATTTATTTGTAATAAAATGTAAATATAAAAGTATATTTTTCTACAAGCATGCGTAAAACAACACTTTTCTGCACGCATTTTAATTCAGAAAATATCTCTTTCTCTTTTTTTATTAAATGAATATGTCCTTCAATAACCTTTTGGAAAATTATTGTATTATTACTTTTATGTTGTTGTACCTACTACATACAAATAGTAAAAAAACGATTATTTTGCATAAAAATAGAGATTTTTAAAATGTTTGTTCTTAAAAAAATCATAATTTATTAAAACACCTCTGTAAACGTTACTCAAAGCAACAACAAACTTTAATTGTCACAAATTAAAATTTTGTTACATTGTTAGGAGTTGAAAATAAAATTTATAAAATGAATAAAGTATCTTTTTTATGCTTGTAGAAAAAATATTGATCCTAACTCTTGCGGGAAAGTATAACTTTCCGCACTTGATAGGATAATAACTATTTTCGTTCTAGATCAATAATATAATATGATAATTGACTATAAACAGGGATCTGTTCTGTGCAAAGGAATGTGTTATTTTGAATATCAGTCAAAATTCATGTGAATTTAAATAGACCATTCTTGGAAATTAATAGTACCTACTTTCAGCGAAAACTGACGTATCTACTTTAGTACCTATTCAATTTAATATTAAATACATTGACTTATTTTCGGCAAGTTTTAAATTTGGTTTGCAGATTTAATTACTTAAGATATTTGTAATGAATACACATATTTTTATTGAAGACGTGACAACATCGTATTTACAATTAATAAGACCACAGAACAATATGAACAGACGTGTATTATACTGGGCGAATTTCATGTAACTAACAGAGCCTACTGAGATGGAAATAAAAAGTGAATGGCTTATAAACAATAATGACAATCACATGACAATAATTACAATAACAAAGTAAACTTAAATCATGTGTATACAACTCTCTTAACACTTGAGTGTCTAATGAGTTGCCTATATTAAGTGAGCGGGATACAGAGCCATCTAACAGATGGAAGAATACTTACTAAAAAAAGATCTGACAGCCTCCATTAAGGCACTATAAACATAGGTATTATCGTCAGCCATGTTTAGTCCAATGTCAACCACAAAACTAGAGATAATAGAAGATTCGCGCTAAAAATCTTGACGAAGAAGGTCGTGACATTAGCGTTATCTGAAAACACGTGGATCGGAATTAGGTTAATTAAATAAAACTCCATTCTAATCCAAATCTTTAATTCTATACAAATTTAGTGAAGTATTCTCATTGTTTGAAACCTAGTGCTTCAAGTGCTTCAAGACTACGGACCTAATAGACTGGTGAGTGGCCTTTTTCTATAGTTTGGCCCCGGAGGGGGCTTTCCGGTAATCATGGGGGACGATCCCCCGGTCAATTCGGATAACAACAGACTAATCAGTTTGATATCTCCTTCCTCTAAATCCCTGATTTCGTCCTTCCATCAATTATCACCTATTCACAGTAGCGGCATCCAAATCCTAGAAGATGAACTGAAAGCTCTTAACGAACAATTCTCTCAAGACGAACAAATGATAACCGAAATTAATAAACTGAGGTCTAAATTAAATTTGGTGAAATCTAGGAAATTATGCTACTCAGAAAAGGACTTTGGACCTTTTGTTGTAATTGTTGAGGCAAACAGACATGTGAACCCCACACCCAGTATACACCCCATGGATGTCGGGAAAATATTAAGAAAACTTTCAATAGGTAATTTCAAAAATATTCAAAAAAAAGGGCCCAATCGTCTAGGAATCACTTTTAAATATCCGCTTGACGCCAATAAATTCTTGCATAATTCGGCTTTTCTTAGCGAAGGTTACACCACGTTTGTACCACAGAGACTTTTAACTTCCAGAGGAATCATTAAAAATGTTGGCTTTTCCATCAATAGCGATGATATAGCAAATGAAACCTTTGACCAAGGCATAGAAATAGTGGATTCTCGCAGGCTCAACAGAAGAATCACAAACTCAGATGGCTCCTCAGCATATGTACCTTCGACAACCTTTTTAATTACCTTTCAAGGACGTCCGTGCCCCAAGGACTTTCTTATATACGGAGTTGCAACCTCAGTAGAACCTTATATCGCTCCTGTGAGACAATGTAACAACTGTCTTCGCTTCGGCCATTCCAAAGCCTCTTGCAGAAGTTTGTACAGATGTGCTAGATGTGGCACTAACCATCCAATCGATTCATGCCCCAATAAACTAGAGTGCCTTTACTGTGCAGGCCCCCATGAAGCAACTGATAGATCCTGTAAAGAATTCGAACGTCAGAAGAATATAAATGAAGCTATGGCTTTCCACGACTATTCATACTACGAAGCTTCTTCCATTTTTCCCCCACTAAGAGTGCCGGCAAACAACTCCTTTTTTCAACGATCCTCTCAAAATTTTCCTTCACTTCCGTTCTCAACTACTGCTTCCTCGAAAGCGATAAATTCAAACCGCTTATCATTCACTAATGCTTCTACATCAAAAAATTTCACTTACTCCCACGTTGCCTCCACTCCTGCGAAAAGGAGAAGGCCCATTGTTCTTCAAAAGCCAAACGCCTTTTCTGATGAACATATGGAAATTTTAAGGTCTAGCACGCCAAGTCAAATCAGCGCTGGCCCCATTACCTCCAACCCTATCTACACAGGAAATATTTCATCTAATAGCTCCTCTGATACCAATAATTCTGCTCAAATAGTCACATATGACAGTGAAATGAAAGAGCTTCCTTCTCCCCCTTCGTCGCACCCTTCACTATCTGAAATAAACACAAAAATTTCGAACAAGTCCAAAACTCGACAAAACAATCCAGGCGCTGGTTCTCTACCTCATCTCAGAGGACCACCGCTGTCTCCGGAAATCTAGACTATTATACCAATCAGACTTCCCCTTCGCATCACAGCTTTCCTTCGATAGCCACAACAACATCTTCAACCTTAATATACTACAATGGAACATAAGAAGTTTTCGTACAAATCGGGAAGTCCTTATTCCCCTTCTAAGAGACGAAAACATAGATATCGTCATTCTTAATGAAACATTCCTCACAGATAAAAAGGTTGCATACATCAAATCTTTTAGTTGCTATCGAGATGACAGAGACGATGGCTACGGAGGTATCGCCACCTTCGTAAAAAATTCTATTCCTTGCAAACGGGTGGAACTTGGCTTCCGTCCTCCCCAAGGTACACAAATCTTAGTCATTGAGCTCGAACATCTCTTCATAATAAATTCCTATATTCCTCCAGATGTTCCATTTTCAAGTAGAATTTTCAATCAAATATTAGCCAAACTAAATAAACCTTTCATCATCATGGGTGACCTCAATGGCCAAAACTCCATCTGGGGCTCGGGCGCAAATAATTCGAATGGCCATCTTATCTGGGATTTTGTATCCATCAACAACCTGGTAATCCTCAATGATGGATCCGCAACGAGATTGCCACTCCCGGGTCAACATAAAAGCTGTCCAGACATAGCAATAGTTTCTCCTTCTCTGGCTCTTGACAGCACTTGGAGAGTCATGGAAGAGACCGGCACCAGCGATCACTTCCCCACTGTTTGTTCCTACACGAAGAGCTTTGGACCTCCAAACTGTATGTATAATCCCTTAAACCATAAATATAACATAAATAAAGCAGATTGGGACTTGTACAGGAAATCGTTTAGCGATTCATGTGATAATGTGATAAACTACCATTCCCTCCTTTCTCGAATTATTAACGCAGCCAATGTGGCAATTCCGATCAAGAAACCTTTTTACCCTTCGAAACCATTTTTTCCCTGGTGGAGCCGCGACTGTTCAGCCATGATCGAGAAAAAAAAAACAAGCCTTTAAAATATACCTTCGATGTCCTTCTACAGAAAACTTAATTCACTTCAGGAAAACGCGTGCGCAATGCCGCCGTTTCCTAAAAAACAAAAAAATAGAAGGTTTCCTTCAATTCACTGCCTCAATTTCCCCCGGCACCCCTGTCAAAGAAGTTTGGAATTCATTAAAACGTTTTTCTAAGGGCATTGATATGAGCAGAACAACTGCTAACCCTCCGCTTAATTGCAACATCTTTCCAGAAATCCTCAACAATCTTTCACAACTTCCGGTTTCTCATCTCCCTTCTGTCACGCAAGCATATCAAACTCTGACTTCTTCCCCTTTTTCTCTCAATGAAATAACCTTCATCCTAAATGGTAGAAAGAATTCCTGTCCGGGAATGGACAATATCCCCTATCCCTTACTAGCAAATCTACCTCAGGAAGGCATAATCTCACTATTAAAAGTCTTTAATTCAATCCTCTCACACGAAATGGAATTTCCAGCGGAATGGAAAGACCACCTCATTTTCCCCATCAAAAAAAAATTTCAAGATCCCAACCTCTCCTCTAGCTGGCGCCCTATTGCATTATCCAGTTGCATCGGCAAAACCTTCGAAGCCATGATTAAAAATCGCTTAGATTGGTTTCTCGAAAATAAATCAAAAATCGCATCCTTTCAAAAGGGATTCAGGAAGGGCCACAGCGTCCTGGATAATCTGGTATTGGTCTATACTGAGGTAGCAACCGGATTGGCGGAAGGCCGTAACCCTATTGCAGTCTTCTTAGATATCAAAGGGGCATATGACAATATTCTAATCTCATCTATAATATCTTCTCTACGAAACTCTAACATCCCTAAAGACGTATGCGATTTAGTCAATTCCTTGCTCACGGATAGGAGGATCTTCATCAAATCTCCTTATGACAATTCAATTCTCGGTCCAGGTGTATCTGGCAGAGGAGTACCGCAAGGCTCTCCCCTAAGTCCACTCTTATTCAACCTCACTTGTAGTTCTCTCAAGGATATCCTTCCTGCAAAGGTCACCATCAGCGGATATGCAGATGATCTGGCGCTCATCTGCTCCGAGACTTCTGCCGAACGTTCTATTTCCCTTCTAAATCAATCTCTCTCCATCCTAACCAATCATCTCAAAAGCATAGGGTTACATTTCTCTCCACAGAAGTGCGCGGCCATACACTTCAAGAAAGGACATTCATCAAATCCCTCTCCTTGTATCAAAATCAATAACCACGTTGTCCCTTGGCATTCTCATTTCAAATATTTGGGCGCAATTTTTGACGAACGCCTTACTTGGGCTCCACACATTGATTTCATATCTAAAAAATCACATAATGCTTTAAATATAATGCGAGCTCTGTGTGGCAAATGGTGGGGTGGTCATCCACACGCATTGTTGAATATATATAACGCAACAGTCTTACCTCACCTTGATAACGCGTCCATCCTTTTTGGGGGTTGTGCTAAAAAACATCTAAAGTTACTTGACAGGATCCAGTATCAGGCCATTCGAGTTATATTTGGATACCTAAAATCCACACCTATCAACATCATGCTTTCAGATGCTGGCCAAATACCTCTGTCCACACGCAGACTCATCCTTGCACAAAAATTCATCACAAGGGCTCTGGCATACAGGGAATCTACAAAAAATTGTTTACTAAAATTATTCATCTCCTGGGCGAGAGACCCGATTTTTTGGAGACTCAGATACACACCCCCCCTTATTCAATGCTTTCAGGAAGTTTCAGAATTTATACCCCAATTGTACGCGCCTTTCAAATACCCCTGTTATCTTTATTCGCTTGATTCTCAATTAGAATTCATTAAAACTGTTAACCTCCAAATTCATAAAGGAGCCGAGTCTAATCTGCTGCTCAAAGAAAAATTACACACTTTATTCCCGGATCACATCCCCATTTTTACTGATGCTTCCAAAACGGAGAAGGAAGTAGGATTTGGATGTTTTTCTCCCAAAAGATTCAAAATCTCCGATAACCTTCCTGGGACATACTCCATCTTCTCTGCGGAGTTACATGCCATACTAATCGCCATGTCCAAAATTTCTGAAATTAAATTCAATAAGTTCATTATACTATCAGATTCCAAGTCCGCTATCGAATCCATTAAGCAGATCTCTTTATCTACTCGTGTTAATCCCATTGTACTCAAAATCAAACAAACTTACTTTCAACTCAAGTTGCAACAGAAGGAGATATTGTTGGCATGGATCCCAAGCCATTGTGGAATTGAGGGAAATGAAACAGCTGACAGCCTTGCCAATTTAGGGAGGAAAGTGCCCAGGCGTTCCTTTCCACCGACAATGCACTCAGACATCATCGCAATCCTGAAGGAATCCAATCTTAAAGAATGGAGAGAGACCTATAGATCACTAGGCTCAGTCAAGGGAATCAATTATTTTCATTTCATCCAGAATCCTTTAAAAGTTCCTTGGTCTAAATCACTAAGTAACCTATCTAGAAAAGAAATAAACATCATCAGCAGACTAAGATCTGGTCACTGCTTAACGAAGGAGTACCTACATAAAATCAATAGGAGCCCAAATGACCTATGTGATTGTGGGGAAAGACAAAACCTCCAGCACATTTTCTTCAGATGTAAGCTTCACTCAAATCTCATCCATTCCCTTATCTCGTCCTTACAGATCACAACTGGTGCTTACGGTCCATTCTCCTTAAATGACATTATTTTTACCCATCTAAATCCTGCAAATATCAGACTTATATCCGAATTCGTATCATCACTAAAAATAAAACTATAGACAATAGTGCTACGCAGTAGAACTTAGTATGTGCTTTGTAGTATAGTGATTTTTCAGCTTTGCATGCCGCTAATACTATAGTCCTCGCTTTCATCGCTTTCGCTTTCAGTTTCTTTAGCAAATGTACATTTAATAACCCAATTTGACTGTTTACGTTTTAGTGACATGAAGTTTGTTCTTTAAAGTCAAGATGAAAAAAAGAAGTTAGAAATAGGGCGTTGTCGAAGTAATGATATGCGACCGCATATCCTAGGCCGAATAGCCTTAGCAGCTGAGGCCTTTACAAACGAAGAAGAAGAAGAAGATAATAGAACAGATGTGTTGATGGTTAATATAAAGTTGGCAACAAGTTCCGACATCAGCGCACCATGTATTTGTTTAAAATTTTACTTTAACACCCTTTTTATGCTTAAAGTACCTTACATTTATTTTAAACTAAAACCGCTAATAGTACTTACTCTGCTACTATACCGTTATAAGTGCTTTTTCGCTTTTCGCACTACCAGCTAGTTTAGTTCCCATTTTTACTACAAAATACGATTGGACGTGTCTCTTTAATTTGTCTATGATCTGACACGTAAATTGATTGACATTGGAATAAAAATGGCTGATGATAATACCTATATCTATAGTGCCTTACCTCCATAAGAGCTGAACCGGCCTGAGTTTTATATTCAAAGGTTTGGTCGTATCTCTACTCACAAATTACTATACTCGTTATAAATTTTAAATAGTGCAGAGAAAACATATATATTGTAATATATTATCTCTGAAGTAGTGTTACATTTGCAAAAAACCCGAAGTGCACCAAGGTTTCAAGCACCAGATTATGTTACGCTTTTAATTGGCTAAAGTGATCGAGTAGTAAAATTGAACCATACAGTTTAACAAATTTCACTGTTATTTTTTGTTAAAACCAGAAAATTATTATACTATGGATTATTTCAATGATGCATCAAATACGTTAATGAACAATAAAATCAAAAATTATTCTAATGATTTGTTAGCCAATATTAAAATCGAAGAGCTTGATACTTTCGAAGAATCTGAACTCGAATTTCAGAACTTGCAACAGTTCGATCTCTGTATGATCAAAACAGAAAGTAATTTAGAAAACGTTTCTCCAACTAACAGTGAGGTGTCAATGATCAGAGTTAATATAAAACCGGAAAATATTGAGGGTATGCAAGAAAGAAAAAGTGATATCGAAATTAAGACAGAAATTACACAGCGCCCATTTGATTTCCCTGTTTGTAGAAATGATTTTGGTGAAAATCGACAAATAGTACAAACAATCAACATGTATTCTAGAAAAAAACGTAAGTTTGTGCATTTTTTATTTATTTACATATTTTAATTTTCCTCACGCAGTCAATTAAAGTTAATTTAAAAACAAATACCTACCTATGTCTGAATTCTTGACATAAACATTGTATTTGTAGCTTTGATTCTGTGACTTGGCGCGAGGGTTTGTGTAACAAAAAGTACCCGTTTGGTCAAAACCTCGAAATTTAAGGAAATTGTAATAATTTTAATTGTGATAAGTACAAGTACCTACTTTTAGCATGGATATTGTGAGAACGAATAAAAGAGAGTTGCCTCCAGAATTCACTAACACCGAAATTAAGTCGTCCTATTTTCTCGAGCATGTTTGGATTTCAGGAAACCTATAACGCTTTTCTCATATGTTCCCAAAAAAGGAAAAAATGTTATGTACCATGACAATAATATTGATATAGACACTGGTAAAAAATGTAAATCTAATATTACATTTTAAAATTCAACGAAAGGAGAAGTTGACACGGTGGACCAGCACTGTTCCACGAAATACTAGAAAGTGGTCATATTTTACTGTTTATTAAACGTAGGAGCAATAAATTCGTATTGAATCTATCTGTTTAATAATCCTGTGCACTAAAATAAACTTGCCATAGAACTAACGGAAGAACATGTAGCTCGCAGATAACATTTAAGGAATTTTTCAGTTGAAATTCGACAAGAGTAAGCAGGTACCTTAACAGAACACCCAGTTGGTCATCCTCGAGATCCAACAAATAAAATATTATTTTTGTAAAGAAAAAAGATAATAATACTAGATATTTTTGCAAGTTTTGTCTCACTCTCACATGTATATATTTGAAACATACACATTATGTGTGCCCTGCCTGACTGTGGAAAGTTGTAACAATATTTAACGGTTGTTTGGTATTGTTGTTATTTAGTATTAATTTTGTTTATAACTTTATAATGACATAAAATGTATTTATGACGAATTATATTATGCTTTATATTAATAGTTTTAAATTTTAATAAGTAGTCCTATCTCACTAATATAATTACTTAACAATTACGTTTAAAATAATCTAATACTTAACAATCCTTATAAAAACAATAATTTTTAAAATATGTTGTTTTTGTGAAACTGTACCTTTAGAAAATTTGGGTCTCACAGATTTGTCGCATATTTAGAAATATCTATGTTATTTTTTATATTTTAAAGTTTTAGATAAATGCCCAAAATAAACTTAAAGAACGTTTTCAGAAAGAGATGTCACTTTACATTTTTTTCCAATCCATAAACTTATCGTAAGCTATTTCATATTTTTTTCGGGAAATTACTGGTAATAAGTCCATAGTGACATTTGTTATAGATTTATTGATGTTTTACTATATTTTATGTTATTACTGCTATTTATTATTATTGATATGAGTTTATATATTTCAGGTTTCCTTTCTGCGGCAAAAAAATGGCAACCTCACTTTGGTAAATTCCATGGAACATGTTTCTCATGTGGACAATTTTTCTATGATGAAGTGATATTTTTAAATCATTTTTATATTTACCACTTTTTAGCTAATTGTAAAAAATCTGTTTTCTTAAGAAGGAACAATTCTGCTACAAAACACGTTAAAATAGAAGATCTTGGTAATTTCAACGAACAGATGGGAACTACAATTGTAAAAAAATCCACAAATTATAATCTAAAAATACATTCTCAAACTCACTTTAGTGAAAATTCTCTAAGTTGTAAAATTTGTTTAAAACATTTTACAAAACAATTTAGTTTAAAAAGACATATTAGAACCCACTCTGGCGACAAACCGTTTAAATGTAAAATTTGTTTAAAATGTTTCACACAATCCGGCCATTTAAAATGCCATATTAGAACTCACACAGGTGAAAAACCTTTTAGATGTGAAATTTGTTCAAAATGTTTCCCATTTCCAAATAAGTTAAAAGAGCATATTAGAATTCATTCTGGTGAGAAACCTTTTAAGTGCAAAATTTGTTCGAAATGTTTTAATGATTCCAGTCAATTAAAAAGGCATATTAAAACTCACACTGGTGAAAAACCTTTCAAATGTGAAATTTGTTTAAAATGTTTCACACGAAAAGGTGGCTTAAAAGAACATAATATTAGAACTCACATCGGTGAAAAGCTATTCAAATGTGAAATTTGTTTAAAATGTTTCACACAACAAAGAGATTTAAAAAGACATATTCAAATTCACACTGGCGATAAACCTTTTGAATGTAAAATCTGTTTAAAACGTTTCATACAATCCAGTCATTTAGAAATGCACATTCGAATTCACACTAACGAAAAACCTTTTAAATGTGAAATTTGTTCTAAACGTTTCATACAATCCGGTCATTTAAAAAAGCATATTCGAATTCACACTGACGAAATACTTTTTAAATGTAAAATTTGTTTAAAAGGTTTTAACGAATCCGGTAAGTTAAACAGACATATTAGAACTCACACTGATGAAAAATCGTTCAAATGTGAAATTTGTTCAAAATGTTTTAAAAACTCTAGTCATTTAAAAATGCATATTAAAACTCACACTGATGAAAAACCTTTCAGATGTGAAATTTGTTCAAAATGTTTTAGAAGTTCCAGTCATTTAAAAATGCACATTAAAACTCACACTGGGGAAAAACCTTTCAGATGTGAAATTTGTTCAAAATGTTTTATAGGTTCCAGTGATTTAAAAAAGCATATTAGAACTCACACTGGTGAAAAACCTTTTATATGTGACATTTGTTCAAAATGTTTTAAAGGTTCGTATGATTTAAAGAAGCATATTAGAACTCATTCTGGTGAAAAACCTTTTAGATGTGACATTTGTTCAAAATGTTTTAAAGGTTCTTATGATTTAAAGAAGCATATTAGAACTCACACTGGTGAAAAACCTTTTAGATGTGACATTTGTTCAAAATGTTTTAAAGATTCTTATGATTTAAAGAAGCATATTAGAACTCATACTGGTGAAAAACCTTTCAAATGTGAAATTTGTTCTAATTGTTTTACACAAAAAAGTACCTTAAAAGAGCATATTCTTAGAACTCACACTAACAAATAACCTTTTAAATGATGTTAATACACTCGTATAATTAAGAGAATGCTGTAAATAAATAAATTTATTATTCACCTGTAACTTTTTATTTTATAAATAATTTCGGGACATAAGACATTACTAGAATTTGGTTTATAATTCTAGTTTTTTATAAATCTTTTATAATTTAAGGTCTCTCGATCTAAACTTACTTCTTTGAAAAAAGAAAAAAATCAAGTATTGTAAGATCTGGAGTTCTTGGGGACTACTCTAGAGTGTATACTTTTTCCAAAGCCAATCGTTTGTTCTTTGTCGGAATTTAAGAACAATACCGACCATTGGCGTGGAATTTAAGAAATTTTTATTATTTATTGTTTTAAATTTCAAAAGAAAAACGGTTTTTATTTATTTGTACATTTTGTATCAAAATAACAAATTAATTCTTTCAAATTAAAACTTAAATTTTAGTTTCTAATAAGAACATTTGACTCATTATATTCAAATGGCACATAACACATAATATTTTTATAACAATTGTCTGCAAATAATACTTACCAAATTTGTTCAAGCGTACGAAATTCTAGGAAAAACCGCTATTCACATAAGTAATGGACTAATTAAATATTTTACTTCTTTTGTAGTTCCAGAAAATTTAATTTTAGACAATGGTACAGATTTGAAAAACGATATAGTATCCGAAATTTTAAAGGTACATAAAATCAAAGCCTATTTTACCACAGTAGGTCACCATGAAAGTAATGCCATTGTAGAACGCTTTCATTCGACAATAATTGAGCACCTAAGAATTCTCAAATCTCTATACCCAAATGAAAAAGATAACCTTATGAATTATGCAATTTTATGCTATAATAACAGCATACACAGTAGTACCAACTTTACACCTTTCGAACTTACTTTTGGCCATACTAATTCCCGAAACCCCAATGAAATATTTCTACCGACATCATTTTTCACAGATTATGTAGAAAACCACAAGAAAAGATAAAGAAATAAAAAAGACAACAAATTTATAGGCCCCTATAAAATATCTAAACTTTTAGATAGAAATAAAGTCGAAAAAAGTGTAAGGTGTCAAGGGACACCCGGATGGAACGAAGTTCCTTTCGATTAATTAGTGAAGGAATTAGTAATTTGTAAACACAACAGAGTGTTTATACATACATAAGCATTTATTATTGTCTGTATAAAATCTCTACTTACCTAAGAGTTCGTTTCTTTTAACAAAAGTGTCCATTTATACAATACCAGAGCTTTAGATAACACATCTTTTTAGAATTACTTTTTATAATTTAAAACAGGAATTAACAATTCAATACAAAATTTTAAAATTAAAATATTTGACAGTAATTGACAGTTAAGGTAATTTGACGTAGGTACCTAAATAGTCAAGTTACAAACTATTTTTAAAATGTTTATTAATTTATAAAAACAGGATGAAATAAAATGTAATACTATTATAGTTAATTATTATTTTTTCTACAGTATTTTCTTTTTAATGTACATTTTCTTTTAATTTAAAATAGTGTCTTTTTAATTGTAATATATCTATCTATGAGAGAGAGGGAGAGAGAGTTATTTATTTTTTGGTCTGTGAGAGAGAGAAACATGCGTGTGTCGTGTCATAGTGTCGTGACAACTTTTGGTATGAATTTTTTTTGGCTAGCTCCTAGCGTCAGTCGTAACTGTTCGTAACGCGCTAAAGGGAACTTCGTTCCAATAATAAATGAACAAAATAAAAATAAAACTGAAACAATTCATATCAAAGAACTAAGAAAACCTTTCGTTACAGATTTTTCGTAATCCTCTACTTCGCAGACATCAGCCTGACGAAACCGACCTTCAATAAAATACTTGACAATCCTGGACTATTGCCTCTAAAATTAGGAAACGCCGAAAATATTGTGGACTATTGGTCATTCATTAGAATCATTGACATTACAGACATAATTGAAGAATTCTTGACATTTCAAAATAAATTTATTGGTTTGAAACAAATGATAATAGACAAAACAACAAACAATACCGAAACTTATTTTGAAAATATATTGAATACATTTGAATTCATCAACATACTTGAAAACAAAACTAAATCTCAGATTAACCAACTAAATCCTTGTTTTAACCAAAACCATGTAAAGAAACGAGGACTAATTAATGGCGTCGGTTCCATTATCAAATCAATAACGGGCAATCTAGATCAAAGCGAAGCTGACAGATATAATAAAGCAATCGAAACTCTCTCAACAACACAAAATAAAATAAAAACTTTAGTTAAGGAACAAATTACAATTATCGAAAATTCTATAAATACTTTTAATTCCAGTATTCAAGTTTTAGCACAAAATCAATTAACAATCAAATCACAAATTGATAATATTGCCAATATCATTAATACCGCACAAGCACAAGCAAAACAAACTTTTGAGCTTGCCTATATTGAAAGTGTCATTTACCAAATAAGTAGTTTATATCAATATATCTATGATTTATTGGAGCAAATAGAAGTGGTTATATTTAATCCATTTTACCGATTTTGGCCGATGACAGAAATCATACTCGAAGTAAATTTAGAGATACGTAACTCTCAGATACAGGCAAGTTATAAATTTAAATGAGGACATATGTTTTTTGATACAGCACTTACGTAACTGCATCTTGTTTCACCGGTAGATAAAAAATATTCAATACGGAAGTCTTTACTTAATCCACATTCCTAGTAACCGTTATGTACGTTTCGTTGTTGAAGGGTTGAATTTAATAATTATTATGTCATATTTTTGTAAAAGTCAAACCACACTGATAAGTTTCAGGAACTACCGACTTAATTTATAAAAAAAAATCTGTTCGCCATTAGTAACTTGGATGACAGTTTAATTTTATTTCAGTGATTTCTAATATCAAATCGGCCAAAAACGATGAAATGGACTATATTACCTTTTCAAAAGCTAAGCTTTTTCACAATTTAATTATTGAACCAGAAACACTACTGAGAAATATAAAATTAATTGATGTTCATTTATCAAATAATAAGTTCCCTTTTGAACCTATTATTAGCAACATTTTAAATTCTGAAAAAATAATGAATATAAAAAGCTATAGTAATAATAACAAAATCATATTTATAATCGAAACTCCAATCGTAGAAATTGAAAACTACAATCTGTATAAGCTTTTCCCCTTACCAATCCTTAAAAACGAAAAATACCAAATTATTATTCCAAAAACCCAATTTCTGATCCTAAACGAGCAAAACTATATGTCATTTAACAAAGAATGTCAAGAGATCGCTAAAGAAGACTTTATCTGCCACGAATCCACGCCTTCATCAATTATAAACTTCGTGAAAATAAGTGGAATTGTTTCACCATTTGTTACAGCCGCTCAAAAAATTTGTGGTGGCACCAAAGACAATATACTTCTCTTAGGAACTTTTGTAGTTGAACTAGACAAACAGTGCTTAGTTAAAATAGAAAAAACAGTGCTTCGTAGTAAATGTACGTAATTACGGAGTACTAAGGCATTCTTGTCTTTCCAAGCAATTTCCAGTAAAGCAGGAAAACTCAGCGAATTGAAGTTAGTTCAGTTGTAAAAAGAGGTTTTCAGAGAGGAGATTGATAGGTAACACTACTGTATTTAAACTATTTTATAAAAGTAATCGTAATTTTTCTGGACCTCGCATGTGTGGCGCTAGGCAACATAGCTATCAGTATTATGTTTTTTTCTTTACAAAATTCGCATACTGGGAGCGACAGATGAGAGACGTGTCCATCCAAGAACAAAGCTACAGGTCTTGTAATATTTTGTAACGTTCGTTGTGAGCCTAGCTCCTCGACTATTTAACTTTAAAAATATCTATTGTTAATCGCGTCGACGCGAGCAGTTATCTGATTTCGGTAGGAAATTTTGCTACCTTTGGAGATTCGATTCGGAATTCTTTCATTTCATTTGGTAATTCGAAAAGCTTAAGTTGTCTCTTCACTTTCTGCACCCTTCGTTTTGGGCTATTGCCACTTTGAAGAAGGGCCCTAGAGAGGTCGTGATTTCGACCCATCAATTTTTTTGAAAACACCTAAACATCAATTTAAGGGTAAATCGAGCCACTATTCCTGAGGTCTCCGCTTAATTTAAGAAATCATCAGTTACTGCAGTCCTGTGGTCTTCAAAATTGTAATCCAGATTGTACACTCGCTTGCACAAGCTCCAACAGAAAACTTCATAAATTCAAAGATAAGAAAATAATTAATTACTTAATTTTTTAATTAACATCTAAACAGATTTTTTCTTTGAATAAACAATTTAAAACTAATTTATCTCTTTTATTTGACTGTCTGTACTTGGCGCCCATTAATAATTGTTGGGAGGGAATTGATAAAAAACTCAGAAGGAATCCACGATCCTTAAAGGCTAGCTAATAGACCGGGATCCCTCGCCCTTTTTTGTCATTTATTACTAACAAGCTAATTTTAGGTGAGTAGCTTCATTTTGATGAGACGCCCAACATTTGCTAGTACAAAAATTTCGCAAGTGGTAGCTAACAGGGGTAATAAGGACACGATCTGTTGATTAAGCGGTTATCAAAAATTTATTACTAACTGGTTTTTTTTACATAATTCTCATAATAATTATCTAAATTAGCCGAAAAAATAGTTGTCCTACAAAATACTAGGTTTCATCACAGAGGTCCCCCTTTTGCAACTTGTACTATTTGCAACAATATAAAATATTATTACTAACCGGCTAAATTTTATTTGGTCAGTTACTTAATATTTATAAAGTTCAACAGCCACATTGTCCTACAAATTGCGTGGTACGTTTTGCTGATCCTCCATTAGTATACAATAATGGAGTGTTTTTTATGCAACATATTGTGCGACAACCCTCGCTTTCGAGAAAAACGCGAAGAAATCAAGAAATTTACCCAAGATATTTGGCTTTCTTGTAAACTTTCCTATCTGCTCGAAAGTATCATAAACATAAATACTATAATGTCGTACTACCGGCAAATTGGAATGACGACGTAATCGGGTACAATTCCTCTTGCTACAAAGAATTTCGAGTGAAACCAAAATATTTGCGTTATGAAAGGTAAGTTGATTCAATATTTTTTCATATTAGTTTTCAAATATATGAATCTTTTTTTAAAAGTTGTGTACGATAATTTGCTTTGAAAATATTGATTATCTCTACTGAAAAAAATTCGAAAAGAGGTTGACCTTAAAGGCCATCCTTGCAACTTCCCGCTAGTTTTAACCGCAAAGCTATCGTAACGTGACGTATTTTGACGTTTTTGACGTTTTTTGAAATGTTTAAAAAGCCATAAGTTTTTAACGCCTTATTCGATTTTGATGTTCAAGATGGCATTCGACGCAGTTTTCTGAGACCTAAAAACGTTACCGGAAGTGCAAAATCGGTTAGTCAAAAAATCTCTAAGTTATTGAAAAAAAAACACTTTTTTTGAAATTTTTCGACAACGATATCTCACGAACCAATCAACCGATTTTAATTTGCAAAACGGCATTCGACGTGGCTTTTTAAGCTTGAGAGCTGATTAGGTTATGAAATTGATCGATGCAATAGCCAAAAAGATATGCCCAAAAAACATCATTTTTACCAATTGTTTTTTTCGGTTATTTTGAAATTTCTCGAAATCTACCGGCTCGAATCGGTTCCAACTTACAGGTAATCTAAGTTAGATGGAACTCTTTGGAATGCTTTTTATTTCATTCCGATCGGTCAAGCCGTTCAAAAGTTATAAGAGGTTTACATACATCCACACACACACACACACATCCACACGTACATACAGACATACAGACACCCTCGTAAAAATAGTCAGGGGAGGTTCCTAAGACCTCAAAACGTTGAGATCTGATGAAAACTCGATTTTCGAAAAACGGGGTGAAACCAATAACTTCCCGATTTTAAAAAAAAATTTAATTTTTTTTTAGCGGGAAGTTAAAAAATTTCTGAAGTGAAACTTGTTTGTGCACGTTGAGGGTAAAATTTCAAGGCTCCAACACAATATTACCGGTACAATATCATAATAAGAGCGTCACACTAAAGGACGCATTGATGTACATAGTCGAAAAAAAAAGATAAAGATATAAATTAATAACTTTTATATACTATTGAAATGTTATTTTTGAAAGAAAATTTTAATTATTTTTTTCTATGCAGAACTGAGACAGCTGTAACATCATCCGAAGTTGTAGATGATTCGATGAAGGTGAAAGTGATACTAGCAGCGACGATGAAGAATATTTGTCTGACGATTCAGATGAAAATTAATTATTTTTTTTTGTCAAAGAAAATTTTTTTGATGTTTATTAGATAATAAAACTGATACATTTCGATAAATATATTTTCACTTTTTAAATATATGTTACAAATAGAAAAACGAAAAATATAAAACTAAAAATTTTAAAAAACCCGCAACATGAAAACCTAAGTTCCTTTTAAAAAGTAAGAAATATTTTCTTTCAGGGCACTTTCATTTGAGGCTGAACTCGAGAACATTTGCAGAGATTTGATTATTCTTCCCCACTTTCAACAGACAGACAGACGCATCAAACTGATAACACCCCTCTTTTGGCGTTGGGAGTTAAATAACAATTATTGTAGGACTAGGGATATCTACCAGTTTTCTTGTAGGACATTTTTTTATTTGGACAAAAAAAACACTAATCTATCACGTGATACCTTTGTCCTCCGGTTACTAATAAAAAAAATGGTCTTGTGGTATTAACAACTTTGGAGTGTCGGACCAGCAAAACGTACCACGCAATTTGTAGGACAATGTGGCTGTTGAACTTTATAAATATTAAGTAACTGACCAAATAAAATTTAGCCGGTTAGTAATAATATTTTATATTGTTGCAAATAGTACAAGTTGCAAAAGGGGGACCTCTGTGATGAAACCTAGTATTTTGTAGGACAACTATTTTTTCGGCTAATTTAGATAATTATTATGAGAATTATGTAAAAAAAACCAGTTAGTAATAAATTTTTGATAACCGCTAAATCAACAGATCGTGTCCTTATTACCCCTGTTAGCTACCACTTGCGAAATTTTTGTACTAGCAAATGTTGGGCGTCTCATCAAAATGAAGTTACTCACCTAAAATTAACTTGTTAGTAATAAATGACAAAAAAGGGCGAGGGATCCCGGTCTATAAGGGTAATTAAAGGGCTACAATTTTCTTTCGTCATAAATGGCTCAAATTGATTAGCCACGTACTCATAAAATGCCTCTGATGTCATCCATCCTGAGTCAGTACGTCCGATGGCCCAATCTTTAAAATATTTCAACAATACATTTTGCGGTATCTTTTTATATGGAAATAATGCTAATACCGGCATTAGTTTCCCGTCAGCTGAAGCGCCGAGAGAGAGCGTTAGATTTTCTTTATCATCATTACCAGATCGGCAGTGAACATTTTTCACCCCCTTTCTGGCAAGGACTGGTTGACCTTTCGGACACAAAAAAAAGACAGACTCATCGCAGTTCAACACGCGTGCGGGGTCCTCCAACACGCGTGCGGGGTCCTCCAACACAGCCATGAGATTGTTGTCTTCGAAATATTGTCGGACTCGTTGAAACCAGCCCCTAATTTTTTCTTCAGTGTCGTTTACACGGGCAGTAGTCAATGCTTGACATACTCTCTTGCTTATCATTGGGTTTCTTTTCAGAAATGCCTCGTACCAATGTCTGCCAGGGACTCCGTCCTTGAATTGATTTTGTCGCTTCAATCCTATCAGTAATTTAGCTACCGAGTGTAGCAGTTGATCTTTCGTAACTGGAAATCCAATTTCGGCCATATGCAGTACCTACTCATTTTACCAACAAACCTTCTTCTGTCGATGACAGGACTGTTGGAGCTCCTGCTGACTCTTGTTTTTTGTATTTATTATTAATTTTGTCATGCAAGGTCTGGTTGGGTATATTAGTATTGTTAGGATGTAATAATCATAAATTATATATTTGTAGACTCCTCAGGGTGGATTCATCAATTAGCATTTACTAAAAAGTCCATTATTCATTTTAACAATATTTAATACATAAACAATTTAAACCTTCAATACAACAATATCATACAATATTATATTTTTGACATTGATTACCTAAGTCACGACTTATCACTACTCTTATTTTAATACAAATTTTTCCCCTTTTTCCAAAAAACCCTCAAATAATTATTTCTACTACAACTAATACTACCAGCTGATAATACTCCTATAATAGAAATACTTATCTTAATAAAATTCTTCTTATAATAATCAATCCATACAATTCATGCAAGTTCTTTTTTTTTTCTAAATTCCATTTCTCCATTTGATCCCAGATTTTAATTTACCATAACCATTTTCCCAATTATTCTATTTATTCATTAATTTTAATTTTATCATGTTTTTCTTAATTCAAATTATATCCCAAATAATTTTCATCTGACTTTTTCAATCAATCAATTAAAAAAAACGTAGCAACGTCCTTTTATACCCTTATTTTTTTTCTCATTACTTGATAACTTGCATAAATTGATATTATCAAAATTCTTATCTAGTTTGTCTTAAACATATTTATACTCCACATAAAGACCAACTAGTTAATACCATAACAGTTATATACCTTAGATGCACGATATATGGTCATGGTTCAATTTTTATATCCTCTAAACCTCTAAAGCTTTGGCAACGTCCTCGTTGGAGTACTTTTTGTTTGACATTTTGACCTGTAAAAAAATTAAATGCAGTAGCTCACTTACTTCTATATCTACCGTAATAAGAGACATGGCCAAAAACAGTGTAGGTAATTGCGGTAGTCAGATTAACATAAATTTCTAACGAGTAACTCTTCGCAACAACATAAAATGACTTGAATTGTATAGGAATGCAATCAGACTAGTAATAGGTACCAAAAAATATACTGGAAGATACAAATATATTAAATAAATTAATGATTTTGTACCGACGTTATTTGTGACGAATCTGTTCAAAGTAAAAAAATGTTTTCTCTTTACGCACGTATTTCATATCATAGAGAAATAAAATCGTAATACGTAATTTGATTCCAAGAAACTATGTTATACATTAGACCCGTAACAGCTTTTTTCATTTACTGATCTCATCTCGTTCCTGACAAATTACAAAAAACAAAATCACTTTCTTTTCCTCTATTCCGTAATTGTTACGTAATAATGGACATGGTTGGTTTTTGGTGTAGGTAATTGCGGCAATCAGATAATTTCAATTAACTCGCTAAAAACTAAATGAAGTAACTTGAAACGGTAATCAATCAGTTTGTTTTAAACCCCTTAAAAATAATTACATTACTTAGTTATGAAAATACTTACATACCTATCACTCGCAATATCCTTATTTAAGCGTAGGCAACACACACAGTACCTTTATGGCGGTTTGGCGCAGACTGACCAAGGTAGACGTAGACCCGTAGACGTGACAACTGAGTCGACGATGGTTACAGTTCTTTTTAACGTGTGTAATTGACGCTCTATTGTACATACAATAGATAATTCTATAACTTTTTGATACAATTAGAAGTTTTCTTATTTTTAGGCCTAAACCGAAAACTTACGGAATTTCGTACACTTACGGAATATGGTACATCTACTAATAGACTTCCGAAAAGTAAATTTAAAATTATTCAACTTCCAAAACTTAACTTTAAAAACTCTATTACTGGAAATTCATATAATGTTCAACCTTTTAAACTTAATGATATAGACGTTGGAAAAATGAATATTCTAAAAGACTCTTTAGACTTACAAACTAAAAAAATAAGTGAAATTTTTGAAAACCCAGTTTACTACAAAAATATTAGCATATGGACAATTTTCGTATACGTCTTTATTACTATTACTATATCCTATGGTTTGTATTATTTTTATTGTAAAAGTTATAGAAAGAAATCAACAGAAGAAAATAGCCAAGAAAACATGGAAATTCCTATGAATGCTAATCCGGTTGCTGCACCCTCTAAGGGTGAAGGAGTTATAGAAACGCATCTAGGCTATTCCCGCTGATGACACCAGAAATAGGAGATGCCCCTTCCACAAGAAGTTTCTAACAAAACTTTCGACATCCCGGCATTTTCAGCTTTTTAACATTATATTTCATTGTAATAAGTTGTTAATAAAGTTCCTTTTCGGTTTAATTTCAAATTGCAATTTTTTAAAAAAACATCATTTTCGATTTCGAATCTAAAAGTCGTACACCAAACGATATTAAAAATAAGCACAATTTACAAAAAGAACTTTTTATAATAGAAAGTTTTTTACTGATTTATAGGTCATATTTTGTGTCATCTCAACAATGCACAGCATCCCTGATTTTGCAAAAATATTATGTCATACAACGCTGTGATTGATCATAGAGAAGATTGTTTCCTTGTTAACAAAATCAAGGGTAGTTGTATCTAAAAACTTTCTAAAACAGTTTATTTTATTACCAGTTAAAATAATAATTACTGTTTTGACATGTAAGAACAAAAAAAAAAAGAAAAAAAAACTTCTCTGTCGCGTAATCGATCCCATTATGATAACATAACAGAACTGTCACAAGTGGACTGATCCGCCGCCTAACCAACTACGCTACGAACGATTTATTTAATAACTTTCAAAATAATATTATCTATACACAACTTAGATCATGTTTAATATCAATTCGGTATAAATTTCGAAATCTATGTATATGCCTAAACACACTTGAAACATGCATTGTCATCCAGTTCTTAGCTATCCTGAAAATTTCAGAGCTCTAGGTAGTCGGGAAATAGGTTTAAATTCGATTACAAATTCCACGGAATGACACAGAGACACAGAACACGGCGAAAATATAAAAAACTTTCTAAAAAGGAATAGATATATAACAATTATGTTGTCTATTATACACAGTTACAGATTTAACTTTTATTTAAAAACAAATTATTTTAATATAGTAGGTGGAGTCGGGGAGTGTTAGGTTTTATGTAAATTCTGTACAAAATCAGTGCACATTAGGTACTCGGCGGTTTTTTGGGTCGCTAAATACGAATATGATAATGGCAATGGTCTCCTAAACACCTAGTGCTTAAGAAATTTTATGCAAATTCGATATAAAATGAGTGTGCACTCGGTACTAGGAGGTTTTTGGAGTCGCTGAACACGAATATCGTATACTGATTTTGCTAAATCAGTCACATACAAATTTATGAATCCGGGCGCGTGCATAAAACTATAACTTCTGCCGGTAGTCCCACTAACTGCCACACCTGTTTTTGAAGTTATACTTCTATTTGTACACCCTGTAGAAAAAATTGTGTAGAGTTAAATGGAAAAAATCATTACATATGTAATGGTGTGAGTAAGAGAGAGACAGAAACACTTATAAGGTATATTGGTCGGTAAAAACAAAGATAAAATATATACCACATATTATTAGTCATAACTATAAGTCCTCTGAATACCGTTTAAACATCCCTTGAAAAGGGATAGATATACAAAAAACAGTCTGAACTAATGTATGAATATGATAGTGACGGACCACATGATTATTTGACAGATTATTTTATAATTCTGTCACGTAAGTATAGGTACATATAAAGTTTAGCATTTTATATTAATAATAATATTCAGGAATGAGTATTGTATTGTAGTCTAAAATACCGTCAAATGGTTGCAGTATATTTTGCTCCATGCTTTTAAGGTTGTTGGATACATAAACAGAGTTTTTACCAATAGTGGAGGAAATAAAGCACCAAAACCTCCGAATTTTGTAACGTAAGATGGATCGATGAAGAAAATGAATTTGACGCTGGATTTTTATTCTCTTTTTATTATGACATCAAATTAACGTGATTGAACAAAATTAGTTATTTGAATGTTAATGTGACTGAACTATCTGACAATATTGAATAATATGTCAGTCGTCGTCGCCAAGGAAATATAATGTACATAGGCGTAGCGGAAACATGCCCCCGGCCTTGAAAGAACCCTCTTTCAACAATCGGAGGATATAAGTTTGATACAGCTCGCTTGACGAAACCCTTGGCGGTGCGTAAAGTGGCGACTCTAGGGATACCATCGGAACCAGGATGTAACTCCATAACTCTTCCCATGGGCCAGAAAATAGAAGGAGAAGTGGGCTCCTTGATGAGAACGAGATCATTGATCTTTAAATTGGATTTGTTCGTCTTCCATTTCTGCCTAATTTGTAGCTCGGAAAGAAAATCGGTGGACCATCTACGCCAGAAGTGCTGTCTCAGTTGTTGTAAGCGCTCAAAGTGATTTAAGCGATTTACTGGAGTATCCAGCAAGTCCTGCTCTGGAATGGAGGTTAAAGTTTGCCCAATCAGGAAGTGAGAAGGAGTTAGACAGGTGAGGTCAGAAGGATCTGAGAAAAAAGGTGATAAGGGTCTAGAATTAAGTATAGACTCTATCTGAACCAATATAGTAAGAAAGTCTTCATAAACGAGAAGAGCATTAGAAAGTAGGTACGCGTTTTAAATGCGATTTCATTGATTTCACTCCGGCCTCCCAAATCCCACCGAAATGAGGAGAATACGCCGGGATGAAATGCCAAGCGATATCATGAGAGGTGCAAGCCGTGGTTATGTCATCACAATTTGAATTTAAAAATTTTGAGAGATCATTTAATTGATTTTTCGCTCCTACAAAGTTAGTTCCATTATCTGAATACATAGACAAAGGTTTACCCCTTCTCGAAATGAATCTTCTGAGAGAAGCAATGAATGAATTTGTTGTCAAATCGGAGACCAACTCAAGATGGATTGCCTTGGTTGATAAACAGATAAATAGGCAAACGTATGACTTATAAGTTTTAAAGTCTTTAAGAGTGAACGGACCGGCGTAATCGACTCCGGTGTTCGTGAATGAAAGTAGAGGAGATACATGTGGCTCAGGTAGATTACCCATTATTGGAAGATTGAAGACTGGCTTCGCTCTTCTACATTGAAGACATGAGTGAACGGTAATACGCGCTAAATTTCTCCCATGAACGGGCCAATAAGATTCACGTATCGAGTAAAGAAGTTGCTGAGGGCCAGAGTGCATAAGCTCACGGTGTTTGTGTTCGAAAAGTAATTTCGTAAAGTAATGATTTGATGGAATAAGAATGGGGTGTTTCTTGTCGTAATGGAAAGGAGAATTCTTTAGTCTGCCGCCAACTCTTAATAATCCATTAGAATCAACAAAAGGATTAAGAGACAACAATTTGCTCTTAGAAGAAAGAGATGACCCTTTTGAAAGTTGGAGTAATTCAGAAGAAAATGACTCTTGCTGAACAAGTCTTAACAGACAAAGCAATGAGGAATTGAGTTCCTCTAAAGACAAGGGACCAAGTTTTCTTGTCTTTGAAAGACGAGGGGCGATAACATAATTAAAAACAAATCTACGGCAATAAGCAAAAACTCGCTTTAATTTAAAAAGAGTTGAAAAACGATCAAAAGGAAATCTGAATTCATTGTAAGCACAAAGAGAAACTGCTCTGGGCTGCTTCGACTCGAGAAGAATTCCTTCATCCAAAGGAGGATAAACTGGCCAATTGTCTGGAGACTTAAACAAGAAAGGGGGTCCATACCACCATAAATCACACGATTTTAATCCAGACGGACTGACACCTCTAGAAACAAGGTCAGCAGGATTTTCGCGAGTACTTACATGTCTCCAGTGGTATGTCGAAGAAAGGGATTGGATTTCCGCCACACGATTGGCCACAAAGGTGTGAAGAAGATGAGGTGACGTTCGAATCCACGAGAGAGCAACCGTAGAATCGGACCAGAGAAAAGTGTCAACAAACTCGAGGGAAAGTGACTTAACAACCTTCTCAACAAGCCTGCTTAAAATCAAAGCTGAACAAAGTTCCAGACGAGGAATAGTCAGTTTCTTAAGCGGTGCAACTTTAGATTTCGCGCAGAGCAATCGAGTGTGAGGAAGGTCAGATGAATAGTGACAGCGAACGTAAACGCATGCACCGTATGCTAACTCGGATGCATCGCAGAATCCATGAAGCTCGAGATGACGAACACCAATCGACTTAAAGCAGCAATCCATATCTAAATCATTTGAGATTTTTTAATTGATCACGAAAACTGAGCCATTCGGAGTGCAAGTGAAGAGGGACAGACTGATCCCAATCAAGATTTTCTAACCATAACTTTTGCATCAAAACTTTGGCCTTGATAATGACAGGACTAAGAAGCCCAAGAGGATCAAAAATACTAGCAATGCCAGAAAGCATTGACCTTTTAGTAATGGTCTTAGGAACCTTGTCCATTGATATGGAATACTTCAGGACATCTGTATGAGGATGCCAATGAAGACCCAAAGTCTTTGAACTGTCGTTAGATCCAAAAGAATAGGGAATATCCAGAGATTCTAAAGACCGCTCAAGACCCTTTAAAACCAAAGGTTCATTGGAGACCTACTTTCTAAGAGGAAAACATCCCTGAGAAAGTATTTTGATTACCTGATCGCAAAGGGATATTAAATTTGGTAAAGAATCGCTACCCGTGATAAGATCATCCACGTAAAAATCTTGAGATATGACCTTAGAAGCGGTTGGAAATGCCTCTGAGTTCTCCTGCGAAAGTTGAAGCAAACAACGAGTGGACAGAAAACTAGCTGCAGCTGTGCCGTAAGTTACGGTATTCAAAACAAAAGATTGCAGAGATTCGGATGAGTTCTTCCTCCATAATATTTGCTGAAGACACCTCTGTTCGGAAGAAACCAAAATTTGCAGATACATCTTCGCGATGTCAGCTGAAACGACATAAATATGTTGTCTAAATCTTAAAAGAATCGAGATCAAGTCGCTTTGCACCACGGGTCCTACCATCTGAATATCATTGAATGAAACTCCCGAGGTGGTTGGAAAAGAGCCATTGAAAACAACTCTTAATTTAGTTGTAAGGCTGTCTTCTTTAAGAACCCCATGATGTGGCAAAAAATAATTAATTGGAGAAGGACCTGTAGACAAGGACATGTGACCCAAGTTCTGGTACTCTTCAATAAACTCATGATATTTCATGCGCAGAGAAGAATCCTTGGAGAGTCTACGTTCGAGAGAGTAGAATCTCCTTTCAGCAGAAGTCTTTGAATCTCCCAGACTTTCTATAGATTTCTTTAGAGGAATCTTGACGATAAAACGGCCATATTCATTTCTAGAATGAGTTTTGACGAAATGTTCTTCGCAACTTATTTCCTCCTGAGATAAGGGCGGAGAGTCACAAAGCTCTTCGATTTTCCAGAACCGAGAAAGTTCGTCCTGGGACTGAACATTTGAAAGATTGCAAATGGACCTGGAATTAGGGAGTGCACGACCATGAGATACAGCTCCCGAAACTACCCAACCAAACCTTGTTTTCTGCAAAGTAGGGCCAATTGGACTCAAATTTATTTGTCCGACACAAAGTAACTGGAAAAATAGAGCGACGCCTATGAGAATATCTATTTTAGAATTTGCGTTAAAATTAGGATCAGCTAAGGTTATATTGGGAGGGATTTGAATAGATGATCTTAACATACTAAAACCTGGAAGCTGGTCGCAAATAGAGTTGGTGATAAAACAGTCTACTGACGTTTGAAAGCTAGTGTAGCGTGAAGATATTGCTATTGAACAGCAATGTTTTAAACTTATAGGAATTTGAGCAAATCCTGTGACCAAAATATTTGAAGATCTTTTTAGAAGACGCAATTTCTGGAAGAAACTATGTGTAATATAGTTTGACTGAGAGGCGCTATCTAGAAGAACTCTGCACTTATGCTCATTTCCATCCACATCAAGTACATTAACTAGAGCGGTAGGAAGCAACGTTAAACTATTGCTTGAAGAATGGGCGGAAAGAGTTTGAGTACCTCCCGGATAGAGAGTGTTTATATCTGAAGAACTCGAAGATGGAGCTTCATTGTTTGTGATAGGGTTAAGATGCAACAAAGAATGATGCTTTTTACCGCATTTATGGCATTTTCCATATTTGCAATTGGCATTAACATGACCAGCATGCAAGCAATTGAGACACAGCTTCAGCATCTTGACTCGTTCTGTTCGAAGTGATGGAGTAAGTGAAAGGAGCTCAGAACAACGACTAGGTTTATGATTTACGGATTTACAAATGGGGCACTGATTTTGAGTAGTGACTAGAGATCTTGACTGCCTTTTATCTGTGAATTGACGATCTTTAAAAGCAGAAGATTGATTGGCTTCGATCTTTTCCAAGATATCAGCCTTGCCTTTTAAAAAGTCTATGAGATTGTTTAAAGAAGAGTCTGAGGATTTCTTGGATTTCCATTCTTTGGCTGTGTTCATGTCCAATTTATCCAAAATAATAAAAATTAAAAGGGTGTCCCAATATTCAATTGGTTGCCCGAGTGACTGAAGCGAACGTAGATTACTTTGAAGTTCATCGACAAGCTGCCTAACGCTGAAGGAAGTTTGCTTGGATATCTTTGGCAAGTTGAATAAAGCTTTGGTATGATTGTGAACCAATAAATCGCGGTTTGCAAATCGCTCGCAAAGTATTTTTCAAGCAATTGAAAAGTTTTTTGATGACACAGGTATGTTATTAATAACCCTTTCAGCTGAGCCACTGACAGCGGATTTGAGGTAATGAAACTTTTGAATTTGATTAATGGAATCGTTGTTTATGATCATGGACGAAAATGAATCGTGAAATTCCAACCATTTTTCATAGTTCCCTGAGAACTGAGGTAATTGAATTGTGGGTAACTTAATATTTAATTGATTTAATTGTCTGGAAGTTGAAGCAGATGCAGAAGTTTGAGAAGAAGCATCGTCTTGGACTTCATTATTGACCTGTTCTGGACTATTTAAGGAGAGGAGATCTTGAGCTTTTGTTATTATAGAGAAATATTCTTGCTCAAATTGTTGCCTTTGAATAACTTCTTCATCTATGACTTCCACGTAGCAGTCTATTTCATCTTGAATAGCTTCAAAATTATCTAATAAGCCTACGGCTTTTGAGAGCCTTAGCTTTAACTCAGACACGGGAAAAACTATGGAGGGTAGAAGTAAGGAGGACCATCTCAGTGTATTAAAAAGTGTCCGTTGAAATTGGGCAAATTAAGGTGGCGCTATAGTAGCAAGTGGCAGGATTTTTAAAAGAGCGCCACAAACTATTAGGTAAGGATACTAGATTAAAAAAGAAAAGAAGAATTTCTGCTTAATCGAATCAGTAAAATGACAAAGATGTTTCAAAAAAATTTCATAAAAAAACAAATCACTATGCACGTTGTCGCAGGAAATTCATAGGTCATAGGTTATTATTTCAACTCATCACACTTCACTCTGTTTATAACTGCTAATTTCATATCATACCCACTTCCTACACTAGCGCTATTTCCGATCAATAATTTGCTATAAACAGCTGGACACTTTTTCAACTAATTGCCCATAAGAGATGGTCCTCCCTACTTCTACCCTCCATAGGAAAAACGTAAGAAGGATTCTGACAAGAAACGTCAATAGCCGAAATATAATTTTTAAAAACTGTGAGACGCGATTTTACTGATGCTCGTTTCCTCTTGTACCTCTCAAGAGTATTAAGAGAAACCTGGGACTCGTTATCTGATTCAGGCATGATACTAAATAATTAAATAGCGAAATCAACGTTATTTGAAATAATAAATTATTCCCAAAAATAAGAAGTAACGTAGCAATAGGTGAATGATTAGACACCGTAGTTCGAATAAAATTGAAAATTATTAAACTAATTAAATGCAGATAGAATTACACCAAAGGGTAAAGGTAAGAAAAGATAAAGGGATTGAGCAAACTCACCTGTCTTGTATTTGACCACAATGGCTGCTGGAATACGTTTTCTAGCCCTGGCGACGCTAAGATGATTTCTTGATGAATCCGGCGAATCGAAGGACCATGAAGAAAATGAATTTGACGCTTGATTTTTATTCTCTTTATTATGACATCAAATAACTTAACAAATTAACGTGATTGAACAAAATTAGTTATTTGAATGTTAATGCGACTGAACTATCTGACAATATTAAATAATATGTATAAATTAATAAATCATTGTTTTTAAAAACAGTCGTCGCCAAGGAAATATATGTACATAGGCGTAGCGGAAACAATCGGAATGCGTTTTTTTGCATTGGATTCGTTAAAGTATCAGGAAATTTGTCGCTATATTTTATAATGGAAAAATGGAAATTGCATTTCTGCATTCGAAAAGTACATTCAGACAATAGAGAGAAAACTTACAACTCGGTAAGTATTGCTGAAAATGGGTTCAATTTATATATTCGGGGTTTTTCGCTGAACACTAATATCACGATTCCAAAAGTCTCCGCGGCACTTGGTTTCTAGGGTATTTACCTCTTCTCCTGGGGTTTTATGTAAATTCTGTACGAAATCAGTGCACACTTGGTACTCGGTGGTTTTTTTGATTCGCTAAATACGATTATAATAATAGCGATGGTGTTCGAAACACCTGGTGCTTAAGACGGACCTCGTCTCCAGGAATTTTATGCAAATTCGATAGGTACAAAAAGAGTGTGCACACGGTACTAGGAGGTTTTTGGAGTCGCTTACCACGAATATCATATAGAAGTATAACTTCTGCCGGCAGTCCCACTGACTGCCACACTAGTTTTTTATATTTATATATCTAAATTTCCCCATGCAGGCAATTAAAAGTTAATTCAAAAAATTTTAACAAATATGTCTGAATTTTTGACCTAAACTTAGCGTTTGTAGCAAGCGATTATATTATAAATTGTAATAATGGTAAATAGATGGTTTTAAATATTTTTTTTTAAATTTTAAAGAAAATAAAATTTGCAGAAATTTTTACTAAATTGTAGTTTACGGTAATTGGTGCTATTTTCATAAAAGTTCAAACAAACTATAAAAAAAATTAGGGACCCTTAGGAAAATAAGTCATAAAATTTTATTTCTTATATTTAAAGTAACTACGTACTTTTTGAACGTTAATTGTAACGCTATTTCGATAAGAATATTGTATGATTTCTTTAAAAATTATTGATTTTTTAATATATTTTATTTTATTACTGCTATTATTTATTTGTAGCACTATTACTATTGATATGTGCTTATATATTTCAGCTTTCCTATCTGCAACAAAAAAATGGCAAATACAGTTTGAAAAATTCTACGGAACATGTTCCTCTTGTGGACAATTTTTCTATGATAAAGTACTATTTTTAAATTATTTTTATATTTACCACTTTTTAGTTAATTGTAAAAAATCTGTCATCTTGAGAAGGAACCATTCTGCTACAAAACACATTAAACAGATGCGAACTCACTCAGGACAAAAATCCTTTAAATGCGAATTGCGAAGTTTGTTTTAAATGTTACACCACATCTTATAATCTAACAATATACCACCGCTCTTCCAGCCCCAAAAATTTCTTTAAAAAAAAATTGTTTATACCTAATGGAAGAGCTTAATTTGCACCTTTCAAAAACGTATTTTTCATAATTTGCACCCTCGTACTTTTTTTGATAAATTTGATTTAAAATTTGCTTTACTTAAACCAGATTTAAATTCTCATTTCTCACTCCCTAAAGAGTATTTTGATATCCGCCTTTTACCAAAAATTTGCAATTTTAATTTTCTAATTTGCACCATCGTAAAATTTGCCAAAAACGGTAACAATTATTATAAAAATTAATAAAATTAGTTTCGGACAGCTGTCAGAAATAAAGACTGCGTGTAGTGAACGCATGCGCAGTTATTTATTTCTGAACGTACATCAGCCAGGAAATGATTTTATTAATTTTTATAATAATTGTTACCGTTTTCCGCAAATTTTACAATGGTGCAAATTAGAAAATTAAAATTGCAAATTGTTGGTAAAAGGTGCATATCGAAATACACATTAGGGAGTGAGATATGAGCATTTGAATCTGGTTTAAGTAAAGCAAAATTTAAAAAAAGTAGGAGGGTGCAAATGATGAAAAATACGTTTTTAAAAGGTGCAAATTAAGCTTTTATATTAGGTATAAACAATTTTTTTTTAAGAGATTTTTGGGGCTGGAAGAGCGGTGGTGTTGCATAAAGTAAAATTTTATGCAATTGGTGACGAAAAATGTATTTCAAAATTAGTGACAAAAAGAATTATTCTATTTATTAAAGTGTATATAAAGCACTGGTAGAGCCCTTATTGCGGTATGGTATTATTGTGTGGGGTGGGATGTACTCTTCTCACTTAGAACAGCTTAAAGTAAGTCAAAACTATATTGTTAAAGTCATGTTGGGAAAACCAAGGCTCTATCCCACAATTATGCTCTATTCTCGTGAAGTTTGTGGTGTGAAGTGTTTGTATGTGATTGCTGCTTGTAGTTTTGTTCACTCACATTATTGTGTTTTTGAACAGAGTTTGCTTTCGCATACTTACTTAACACGATCTGTAACAAACGAGTCTTTAAACATACCTTTTTCTAAGAAAAACATTAATCAACGCTTTATAAATTATCTTGGACCTAAACTCTATAATCTTATCCCCACAGATCTTAGAAGGGTTGTAAATAAGAGAAAATTTAATTTTGTTTTTAAGGATTATCTATTTCTAAATTATCAGAGATTTCTTGACATCCTCTAATATGGATGAAACTTTGTACCAAATAATAATCTGTGATTTTCTTTTGTAATTCTACTTTTTATTTAAGTATTCTATTATAAGTATATATTTATGTATTTTGTAATTTTAATCTGGCTAGGGTTGCTTATTCCTCTTGTTTTGTTTGTTTTGTATTATTCAATTAACTAGCCATTAATTATTTAATTAATATTGATAAATATTGAATTCTAAAATAAAAAATGTGATATATTGTAGCGTGTTTAAAAAACTTTAATAATAAAAATCCTTTTTTATAATTCTTTCTTAACTATGCCGTCCCTGTACGCTTAGTACATTATACAGAACTTTCTCGAATAATAAAATTTAACGACTATCTCTAAGCAGCAATATCGATCCCTTAACTGACCAATAAGGTTCCGACTTTAACATCAGATGATGAGACGCGAAAGACAGCGTCACCTCAGTACCGCGATTTCGATTCATTCTAGCTTGGGCTTTTGTACGATGAATATCTTACGTACAGCCGCTAGTTTGAGTTCCCGGCAAATTTTCTTAAGATATTTAAAAATTACTTGCTATTAAGTGTTTCTGTTATCGTTTACCGTTATCGTACCGAGGATCCACATAAAAGATCCCAGACAGCGCTTCCTTTATGCTTCCTGGGTTTTCTATGTAACAACGACACGTCCGCCATTGTTACGTTTATCGTTTTCGAAACCCACGCTTCGAAAAGTGATTTTATGGTTTTCTCTAATTATCTATAAATCTAAACAAGAATGGGTTTAGATTATATCGTACCGTTAAGACCAATTACCGAGAGAAAGAAGCCATATACTAGAAATATATCTCAGAAACATTTGGAAGACAATGTAAGTTTTTAACAATATTTTTTATACCTGTATCGAGCAATAACGTACCATTTATTTCTATGGAATATCTTACCTTAATTGTATTCACCTGTAATTAAGTGTGCAGTGCCGTAATAAAAGAATCGGGGTGTGTTTTTGTGTTTTTGCTTATCTGAAATTTTTTTACTCATATTTTTTGTACCTACTATCTGTAAACTGTTTTACATATATTTTTTTCTGTTAATTATTATCTCGCCTTATTTAATTAAGATCTATCTACACTTGTCTATATGAGTACGTTTTATCTCGAGATAAATGCAAAACCAAAAGTGATATTTTTTAATTTTTTTATCTAAATTTTTCTCTTTCACTTTTAGTTTTCAGTACACCAAAAATAACAATAGAATTTACTTAGCTGTTGTTTTATGGTAGTAATAGTTATGTTGTTGAATTTAAACACAAATGTGTTTATTAATATAATTTACTGTTTATGATACCGATATATGATTTACTGTTGATAACACTGATATTTTCTTTATTCTATTTTTTTATTGTATCTCTTATTTATTATCAAACCAGATAATAAAGTCTGTTTAGTGTTTAAATAGATTTTCTTTTCCTAGCTAGAGCCTGCTACTCTGATCAATACCTTCAGTTTCTCTAATCTATACTTTACCAAAGTAATAGATTTCGTTTCTTAAGCATATATTATTTTATTAAAGCAATAGATTGTGCTTTTTTGAATCTATCTTTATCTTACCGATTAGATTGACAACCATAAGGATGAGTAAAAGAAAAGTGTAAGTATAATTTTTTTTAGTATCTTAAATAAGAGTGTGTAATTTAAAATTTAGCAAGAACATCGGCCGGGTTACCTAATTTTACCTTATCTTATCTTATATCTCTTATATCTTTCTTATTTTAACTTTATCTACAACATCTGATAAATCATTTTATCCAACATATATATTTAATATTTTTTCTATCTGGGTTTCTTATATTTTCCCATCCTTATGATAAAAAAATAAGTGGCGCCCATTTTCCTTTCCCTTTTCCATCATTTCTCTCATTTTCTCTTTGTTCCCTTTTAAATTATTGTATCTTTTATTTTTCTAGTAAATATATCCCTTTATATCTTTTCAATACTGTATCATCTAGCTCGTTCGAATCCACGCTCGCTCTCCTCCTACCCCCTGAGTGCCGTTCGCATTGGTTAACCTCTTGTCATGTGCAGAAATCGGCGTCAATATATTTAAAAGTTAAGTTAATGTTTCAACGCGATTGTTAGCCTCTTAACAAGGTTCTGGTCACAGCCGTTTGCCTTGACTAGTAGCGAGAGTATTTCTAGTGTTTAAACCGATAATGAGCGGCGCTTTTACTGTTTAAGCTAATAACAAAAATTTTGAATTAAGTAAATAAGAGCATCGATTCCTTTTAATATTAATAATACATTTAGCTTAATGAATTCGATTTAATTTTAACATCATTTCGGAAATCAAATTAATATCTAGCAAGCCGTTTTTGCACAACGGAACACACTATTTCCCCTTCTATACTCACAAGTGTCATTGCGGTAAGGTATGCGTGAATTAGCGTGATCTTGGCTTCCTTTTGCATTTCAACAATTGTACGAACACATTAGTGCTATTATCGAATTAAGCAACGCCATTTTGTGAAGTTGGAAGTTCTTCTGGCAATATTGAAGCCATCCTTATGGGTTTTTGAATTTCACTTCAATATATTTTATCTAAGCCTCATTTTTGGTTATTCCTTTGTGGTATTTTTGAGTAGGCGTATAGATAACTCCATATTTTTGGGATTTAATTAAATGGTGCTTTCTTCGTGTGATTGCTAAGGAGTTCGTTACGAAGAAGCGTGGACATCCGATTAAGAATCGAAATTTGCTATAGGTTGTTAGCGAAATAACATCGCAGATTGACTGCTAACCCCTAATCTTAATATAAAAGGGGTTTTTGGTCCTGGCGAGTAAAATATTTTTGGTCCTGGCTGAACTTGTCTTTTTTTTGGACCTGGCAAGTAAATTGTAAGATCAGCTTACTACTGAGGAATCAACACCGAGCCTCACTATCCACAGAGCAGCAGGCTATTAACGAAAGCCCCGCTACAGATCTGCGGATAAACAGATAAGCCAAAAATTTAATTTTAAGTTAAGACATTGTAAAGAGTTGGCCTAACCTTTGTCTAAGTTATTTAAATATTGTTTATTTTATAGGATTTATTAATTTTGAATCTTTATTATTGCGCTGGGTGATCACTCAATATTAAAACTGCCAAGTTCTTGGCATTATTTGCTGATATTATTATTTGCTAACTTTCTTTGCTTGATTATATATTTATAGATATTGTAAACTTCACTGTTGGGTTTATTTTCGTCAATATAATTGATAGATCTAACTTTGTGTCTTACTCAGATCATCACCCACTCACCATATTTGTTATTCAATCAATTCCTTATTTTTTTTTTAATTAAGATTCTTAAATTCATTATTTATCTCCAGTAAGATAGGTCAGTGCCTGGAACATCAGGGGTTTCTGATTTGAACCGTTAAAATCGGTGGCGCGACTCACACTTTTGTACATACCCTCTACGGCTGAGCTGGGCACAAATTTGCCAGTAGAGAAACCACTTACCCATCTTACCTGGAGTTGGAGATTTCAATTTAAACCATAAGTTTAATTTTTCAAAATTTGATTTTATTTTATTTTTACTAAAAGTACGTGGCAAATTTTTGGCGCCCAACGTGGGGCGATATTTTTTTAAATTGGGCCTATTTTTTTTAAATTGGGGCGTAAATTTTTTTTATTGTGCGAAATTTTCACTTTTATCTTGTTTTAAAGTTGTTTTTAATTGGTGAGCTGAGTAAGACTGAGTAACTTGATAACTTTTGGGTATTTACAGCAAATATTTTTATTATCACTATCTTTTTTTTTATGCTAAAACATATTTCACATTTATCGAATTACCGCTAACACCCTAGTGATTTTAAACATCTATATTGTTGCGATTTTATTTTGAGACATATCCGGACATTTGTTTTGCTTTTATCTTACGTGATATTTGTAGTTTATCTTCCCGTATCGTGGGGAATTTTCTTTATTGTGTAATTATTGCTGTCCGGTTATTTTTCTCACTATTTTATTTTACTTTACGTAATGTTATGATGCATTTCATGTGGTATGTTTATCTTATCTTTTTATCTTATTGTATCTTACCTCATCTCTATCGTGACCTTTTAATTTGTTATCTGTTCTGTAAATATGGATATTCTCGTGTTGTAACTTCTATATCGGAGATCCGAAGACGGTTGAAATGTAATAAGGCAAACAATTTCTGGATCCAAGTTTCGTTTTACCTTTTTATTATCTTGTTTTATCTTCCGTTGCTTGGATTCAGTCCCTTGTCAACATTACCATAGTTGACGTTTTTGTGCCTTGTGGCTGGATGCCTAAGAATTTCACCACCCGAGGATATTCCAGGCGGAGTGGGTAAAAGTCCCCTAACCTTAACACTTCTGGATCCAAGTTTCGTGGTTTATTTCGCCTTGCGCTGTAGCGAATATCTTGTACGTTATCTTATCTTTATCGTACCTTTTGTTGTTTCATTTACCTGCTTTCGTGTTAGTCAGTACCGACTTTAGTAGTAACCTCATGGTTTTGGTTTCAATTTTAGTGTATCTATGTCACCTAATTGTGGATTTTTGAGACCCAAACCTATATTTTCCGACTGGACCATTGAATCCTTTTGCGTTTTGGCTTTTAGTTTGGGTTATTAAGTGTCCAGTGGGAAAAACCTAGTTGTGGGATTTGTTGAGGGATTCTCTGAGTCGGATTAGTAAAATCAAATTATTGTCATATCTTATCTTTCGTACTTGGATCCAGCATTTTTTTTTATTTGTTCAACATAACCATCGTTGACTCTTTCGTGCCCTGTGGCTGGGGGCCTAAGAATCTCACCACCCGAGGATATTCCAGGCGGGGTAGGTAAAAGTCCTCCAACCTTAACACTTCTGGATTCAAGTAATTTCCTTATCTTACCTTGAGTTACCTTTATCTTACCTTTACCTTACGTTACCTTACCTTACGTTACCTTACCTTATCTTACCTTACCTTATCTTACCTTTTTTTTTTGTTGTTGCCTGCTTCGTCGACTCTTAATTAACCTCATGGTTTTGGTCTCTTTTTTTTATGCAGTCGTTGTTAGGTACTGCTTCACATTTTGTGGATTTTGGAGGCCAAACCTTTTAGTTTTCCCACTGGGCCATTGGTTTGGGTGTCTGGTGGGAAATACCTTATTGTTGTGGAGAGGGATTCTCTGTAACGATTCAGAGAATCCAACGACCATCTTAACTTTCCTCTCCTACAACATTTTGGGTTTTACCGAGGAATTTTGGTCGACTTAGTGGGAAACATGTGTTCGTTACCTTCCTTACCTTTTGCTACATTACTTGAATTCAGCCAAATCAACAACCATCGTTGATACCTGTCTGCGTTTTTCTTTTGTTTGTTTGTTTGTTCTCTTTTTGGTTGTCTTTCGTGCTGTTTCAGTTTGGTGCAACTTTATTGCACTGGGTGCAATTTGTTCCCGAGCTTAGCTCGAAATCTGTGAAGGTACGTTTGGTTCTGCGACCTTCCTTTTAATTTTTTTTTTGTTTCTTTTACTTTTGTTGAGTCTTATATGAAGGTATGTATGGTAATTTCTAGCGTGTGCCTATTTCCGAATCCTTAATCTATAAGTCATCGTCGAAAATCTTACGAGTAATTTTTTCTCCTTTCTAAGGGAGGGGGATGTTGTCACGTGCAGAAATCGGCGTCAATATATTTAAAAGTTAAGTTAATGTTTCAACGCGATTGTTAGCCTCTTAACAAGGTTCTGGTCACCGTCGTTTGCCTTGACTAGTAGCGAGAGTATTTCTAGTGTTTAAACCGATAATGAGCGGCGCTTTTACTGTTTAAGCTAATAACAAAAATTTTGAATTAAGTAAATACAACGGAACACACTATTTCCCCTTCTATACTCACAAGTGTCATTGCGGTAAGGTATGCGTGAATTAGCGTGATGTTGGCTTCCTTTTGCATTTCAACAATTGTACGAACACATTAGTGCTATTATCGAATTAAGCAACGCCATTTTGTGAAGTTGGAAGTTCTTCTGGCAATATTGAAGCCATCCTTATGGGTTTTTGAATTTCACTTCAATATATTTTATCTAAGCCTCATTTTTGGTTATTCCTTTGTGGTATTTTTGAGTAGGCGTATAGATAACTCCATATTTTTGGGATTTAATTAAATGGTGCTTTCTTCGTGTGATTGCTAAGGAGTTCGTTACGAAGAAGCGTGGACATCCGATTAAGAATCGAAATTTGCTATAGGTTGTTAGCGAAATAACATCGCAGATTGACTGCTAACCTATAATCTTAATATAAAAGGGGTTTTTGGTCCTGGCTGAAATTGTTTTTGGTCCTGGCTGAAATTGTTTTTGGTTCTGGCTGAAATTATTTTTGGTCCTGGCTGAAATTATTTTTGGACCTGGCGAGTAAAATATTTTTGGTCCTGGCTGAACTTGTCTTTTTTTTTGGACCTGGCAAGTAAATTGTAAGATCAGCTTACTACTGAGGAATCAACACCGAGCCTCACCATCCACAGAGCAGCAGGCTATTAACGAAAGCCCCGCTACAGATCTGCGGATAAACAGATAAGTCAAAAATTTATATTATTGATATTATTATTTGCTAACTTTCTTTGCTTGATTATATATTTATAGATATTGTAAACTTCACTGTTGGGTTTATTTTCGTCAATATAATTGATAGATCTAACTTTGTGTCTTACTCAGATCATCACCCACTCACCATATTTGTTATTTAATCAATTCCTTATTTTTTTTTTTAATTAAGATTCTTAAATTCATTATTTATCTCCAGTAAGATAGGTCAGTGCCTGGAACATCAGGGGTTTCCGATTTGAACCGTTAAAATCGGTGGCGCGACTCACACTTTTGTACACACACACACACACACACACACACACACACACACACACACACACACACACACACACACACACACACACACACACACACACACACACACACACACACACACACACACACACACACACACACACACACACACACACACACACACACACACACACACACACACACACACACACACACACACACACACACACACACACACACACACACACACACACACACACACACACACACACACACACACACACACACACACACACACACACACACACACACACACACACACACACACACACACACACACACACACACACACACACACACACACACACACACACACACACACACACACACACACACACACACACACACACACACACACACACACACACACACACACACACACACACACACACACACACACACACACACACACACACACACACACACACACACACACACACACACACACACACACACACACACACACACACACACACACACACACACACACACACACACACACACACACACACACACACACACACACACACACACACACACACACACACACACACACACACACACACACACACACACACACACACACACACACACACACACACACACACACACACACACACACACACACACACACACACACACACACACACACACACACACACACACACACACACACACACACACACACACACACACACACACACACACACACACACACACACACACACACACACACACACACACACACACACACACACACACACACACACACACACACACACACACACACACACACACACACACACACACACACACACACACACACACACACACACACACACACACACACACACACACACACACACACACACACACACACACACACACACACACACACACACACACACACACACACACACACACACACACACACACACACACACACACACACACACACACACACACACACACACACACACACACGTACATACAGACATACAGACACCCTCGTAAAAATAGTCAGGGGAGGTTCCTAAGACCTCAAAACGTTGAGATCCGATGAAAACTCGATTTTCGAAAAACGGGGGAAGTTAAAAAAGGGATTTAGCACATAAGTAAAAATGTATCTATTCATTGTAACTTGTTGTTGTTGAAATTAAAGCCATAAATAGTATAATGTGGAAACTTTTAGATCTTTCTTACCCTCAAAATATGCAAGTAAAACTTTCTCATTAACATGTTTAATTATCTTCTCATCACACCACGTAAAAAATTTTTCGTATGCCAAATCATAAACTGCCTTTGACTTTTTGGGAATTACTGATAATAGAGCATTACCTGCTGCCTTTTCAATATCGCTTGGTATTAACAAAACCTTGCGTCTAGACTTTTTTACAAAATGTCAAACTGACAACTAACATTAAGTAACAGCAACAAACTTTTTTTATGTTTTCCAAATTTTTATCAATTATATTAAATTTTATTTTTTTATTACTTTCTTCAAAATTAGAAAAAATCTTGTTTGCAATACGTTACGAAATGAAATTTTGTGTAACTTGTAACTTTGTGGCAAATTCTGGGTGAAAGATTCCTCTTGTGGACAATTTTTCTATGATAAAGTAGGTACTATTTTTAAATCATTTTTTCATTTACCACTTTTTAGTTAATTGTAAAAAATCTGTAATCTTGAGAAGGAACAATTCTGCTACAAAACACATTAAACAGATGACAGATGCGAACTCACTGAGGACAAAAATCCTTTAAATGCGAAGTTTCTTTTAAATGTTACACCCAAATTCTATTATCTCTGGTTACACCACATCTTATAATCTAAAAATATATTGTCAAACTCATTTTGGTGAAAATTCTGTAAGTTGTGAAATTTGTTTAAAACATTTTACAAAACAAAGTAGTTTTTGTACAACTGTCATTAAAAGTGTCACTTTTAATGATAGCAAACAATGTTAAAATGGATTTTTTACATGGAAGCGTGTTAAAAATACTTTTAACACGCTTCAGTTTACTTTTAACACGGTTTAGTTTATCGTCATTGAAAATTCGCCCATTTCATTATCAAAATAGGGCAGTTGTACAAAAAACATTGTATGGTATTTGTGTTAAAAGTGATTTTATTTTGTTCGTGAAATTGTTTAATTCGTTCCGCTCATTTCACAAACTTTTTCACTCACAACATAAAACGTCACTTTTAACACTCATATCATAAATAACTATTTTAGAACTCACACTGGTGAAAAACCTTTCAAATGTGAAATTTGTTCAAAATGTTTTATTTATTATATTATTTCTGGTACAAATTACAAGTAAACCTGATTGATTAATACAAAAAAAAGAAGAAGAAGTTTTAAGTTTTTCTCATATGTCATACTGTCATATGGTTCGGATCGGAGTAGTTGATGGTATCCTGTCATAATATAAATAGTGCAAATCATATATGGTGCAAATAGAATAATATATTATATTTATCTCTGATTCTCTGATATAGTTATATTTACAAACAACCCAAAGTGCACCAAGGTTATAAACAGCAGAATGTTACGCTTTAAAATGGCTGAAGTGACCCAGTAGTAAAATTGACAATATACAGAATATACTTTGACATTAGTTTCACTGTTTGTTTATTAGAAAATGGATGATTTCAATGATACGTTAATGAATAATAAAATCGAAAATTGTCCTAAGGATTTTTTATCCAATATTAAAACAGAAGAAATTGATAATTTCGAAGAATCTAAATTCGAATTTGAGAACTTGCATCAATTTGATCTATGTAAGATCAAAACGGAAAATTATGTAGAAAAAGTTTCTGATGTGTTAATGAACAGAGAAAATATAAAACCGGAAAATATTGATTCATATGAGGGTATGCAAGAAAGAAAAAGTGATATCGAAATTAAGACAGAAATTACACAGGGTCTATTTGATTTCCCTGTTTGTAGAAATGATTTGGGTGAAAATCGACAAACAGTGCAAACAATCAAAACGTGTTCTAGGAAAAAACGTAAGTTTGTGATTTTTTTATATTTACATAATTTAATTTTCCTCAGTTAGGCAATTAAAAGTTAATTCAAAAACTTTTAACAAATATTTCTGAATTCTTGACCTAAACTTTGCGTTTGTAGCAAGCGATTATATCGTAAGCATAAATTGTAACGATCTTTAAGATAAGCTAACAGATGGTTTTAAATATTTCTCCAAATAAAATTTGGAAAAATTTTACTTACATTTTGGTAAATTGTAGTTTAAATTTGATTTTTTATTTTTAAAGTACGTATTTTTTGAACGTTAATAGATTAATTAACACGTTTAGGTACTTAAAATTACAATATATAGTTTTACTGTATTACCATTTTTTAACCATTTAATTTTTTATTAAATTTGTTTGACTTTTTCTGTTCCAGTGGCTTTGTTGCCATATTTATTTTTGTTTTACACCAATTTATATACCTTTTTTTAGACTGTGAATACATTTTTTTGCAGTTCCAAAGCGATTATATAAAAAATAAACAACTCATTTATTCATTTATCGCAATGCGTCGGTTTTAGGTTTCTCCTGGTTAGTTTGAAAATTACTGGTTTGGTTCTATTTAATAAATTTTAATATTTTGAGACGACTATGAGATAGTGAAAAGTAGTTTGTTTGATTCTAATTATAATAAATTAAATTATAAAAAAGTAGAACTGCACCCTAACTCAATAGACAGAGTAAAGAATTCATTCCAATCCATTCTATACCCAACCATTACAATATTATATTTTTCCTTTGTGGATCCGGAATAAGTGATAAACAGCAAACAAACTTAACAATTTATTGATAAACACAAATAAACACCAATTTCTTAAAATAATCTACACATTACTGAATAACGTCTTTAAAATACCTCTTACAACAATTCTTACTTCGATCACTGTCTATCGCCAACTATTACAATTATTATTCTCCGTCCAAAGCGGTCCCTTATAAATGTAATTAATTCCTTCTAGAAGCATCTCCATAATTACATCTAGAACATACAACCCTTGAATCTTCCGATGGTTCGAAAAGCCATTAGAATATTCTAAGAACGGCCTGTCGCGACTCAGTAACCGTGGTCTTTATATTTAGAATAGAATAGAATAGAAATATGCTTTATTGTCACTGAAAATAATACAATTTTATGGACAAAGCTAAATATAAATATAACAAAATATAAAAAATAAGTAATATATACCAAAAAACAAATACAAACAAACAATTTATATCAACTTTCATACGTCGTCGCAAACCTAATAATGAAAATTAGTAAAAAAAAAAAACAATATAATGACTACAAAATTTGAATGAATTTAAAAATCAGCAGGTTATAATAATATGCAGATAATAATTAAAAATATAAAAAAGATGAAGTTACTGAGAGTGATACCCAACTGAAAATAATACTATTTTATCCCGTGTTATTGATTTTAATCGTTTAATTCATTGAAAAACTCATCAACTGAATAATACGGTCTTGTAGAGAGGTATGCTTTTGTCATATTACGAAATCTGATAAAAGATGTTGCAGATTTAATGTGTATCGGAAGATGATTATATAATCTTTTTGCGGAATATAGTATAGATTTTTTTGCCAATTCCGTAGACGGGATCGGTAAATAAACATCATGATCCGATTTTCTTGTGGAGTAGCCATGGTTAGGTCTTGTCGGTAAAACATGTAGGTGTTTGCGAATTAAACAAACAGATTCTAAAATAAATAAAGAGGGAAGCGTCAGAATTCTATGATTTTTAAAATAGCTCTCGCAATGCGCTGTTTGGTCAAGACCAAATATATATCGAATTGCTCTTTTCTGTAATCTGAAAATAGCATTGAATTGGGCAGCTGTACCAGAACCCCAGAAAGGAAGACCATATCGAAGATGAGACTCGAACAAAGAGAAATATGCTATTTTGGCAGATGATAAATTGATTTCTTTCGACACAGATCTTATTGCAAAGCAAGCTGAGGCCAGCTTCTTATTCAAGGAATCAGTATGACGGGACCATTTAAGATTGCTGTCAATAAAAATACCTAAAAATTTTACGGACTCAACTATATTGATTTGGCTGTTATTTAGAAGCAGTGGTTGAAAGGCTCCCTTATAAGATAAAGCTACTGTCTTATCTACGTTAAAGCAAAGTAAGTTAGAATCAGACCAGGCCTTTATTTTAAGTAAATCGGCGGTAATAATTGCATAAAGAGTTGAAATATCCGAATTGCTCCAGGTAATACTAGTGTCATCAGCAAAGAGAGAAATTTTTCCATTAATGTTTAAGCAAGTGATGTCATTAATGAAGAGCAGAAAAAGAATAGGACCTAATACAGAACCTTGAGGTACTCCACAAGTAGTCGTTTTACAACTAGAATCAGCACCATTTGCTCTAACCAATTGTTTCCTATTCCCCAAATATGACTTGAACCAGCTTAAAGAAATTCCCCGAATCCCATAGAAATTTAGTTTTTTTAATAAAATATCGTGATTCACACAATCAAAAGCTTTAGCATAGTCACAGAAAACAGTGGCTGTAAAGAGATTTCTGTTTAGTGCTAGATATACCTCATGTAATACAGAAAACATGGCATCAGAAGTACAATTATTAGACAAAAAACCGAACTGATTTTGTGATAAAATGTTGTGTTTAAGGAAAAAGGGAATAAGTCGGATTTTTACAAGCCTTTCAATAATTTTGGATAGTACCGGAAGTAAGGCAATAGGTCTATAGTTGCAGGTGTTAGATTTTTCGCCACCTTTATGAAGAGGTATTATAATGGCTGTCTTTAGGCACTCTGGAAATGTACCTTTTTCCAAGGAATCGTTAATTAGGGAGACTAAGCTTACTAACACATTATCCGGAAGGTTTAAGAAAATTTTTGCTGATAGTCCATCGGTACTACAGGACGATTTGCTTTTAATACTTTTGATTGTTTGCATTAGTTCAGATTTATCAACCGGTCTTATAAAGAATGTATCAACGATATTTTTTGAGTTGGGGAGGTAGGAAATAGGATCGTTTTGTGGCAAAATAGTTGACGTTAAATTTTTACTAACATTAATAAAGTAATCATTTAAATTCTCAGGGTTCGGAAAGGAAAAAGTATGATCCGTCGTATTACTTTTATTTCGAAGGTCGTTTATTATAGACCAAGTTTCTTTTGAAGCATTTTTGGAGTTAATTAGACGATTTTGATAGTATGTTTTTTTTGCTATTTTAATTAATTTTAGGTAAGTTGCTCTGTATTTGTTAATATATTCGATCACTGAGACGCTGTCAGTAAATTTTTTAATATTTAGTAATGCACGCATATTTTTGGCTGAGATGCGGATACCTTTAGTAGTCCAAGGTTTGTGATGTTTTGGCCTAATGGTTATTAAAGGAAATGCCTTATTAAAGTTAGCTACTAATTTAATCAAAAATTTACTGAAGTTACTGTCAATGTCGCTAGAAGAAAAATTCCAGTCAGAAGTCGAACATAAATTTTGAAATTTACGGAAATTTTGAGCGGAAAAAATCCTACCTAAACGTCGAGGTTTCGCGGAAGGTACGTTTAGAATTCGAAACTTAGTGTATACTGCTTCGTGATCAGAAAGCCCCGCACTAATAACTGTAGATTGAACATCAGGAAGTGAGAAATCTGAAACAACATAATCAAGTATGGTAGAAGATGTTTTTGTGATTCTTGTTGGAGAATTGACGTGCATTGAGAGACCATGGGATTCAAATATAGTTACCAGAAAGAGTTGGGCAGCACAAACAGTAGCGTAGTCAATGTTAAAATCACCACATATAATTTTTCTGCTTTTAATGGGCAGTGCATCTAACAAATTTTGCAGATTCTGGAAAAATAGTTCAGTATCAGAGCTAGGTGATCTGTAAATGCAAAGTGTGTATAGATTGAGTTTCTTATTATAAACTAAAGAAAACTCAAAAAAGCCTTCACCCAGCAGATAGTCATATTTAGTTACCGGTGTGTAATCATTATTTATAGAAAGAATTAGGGTTCCACCGCAAGCTGAACTTGTACGGTTGTATCTAGCAATTGTGGTATACTTATTAATAAAAAAGGGCTCATTAGCTTCAAGCCAGTGCTCAGTAATTGCAACTAACGGAGGAAATCCTAATTCCTCTAGAAATAAAAATAATTCATCTATTTTATATCTTAATGAACGTATATTAATATGAACCATGCTAAAGTTGACATCGTTAAGAGAATTAGAGGATTCTAGATCCTCGGAACACGTCGAATTATTTAAAAATTTCGTTTAGGAGAAACAGCGGAAAAGTAGTTCAGGTGACATTCCCTTGATCTTTGCTGATGAATAATCCTAACAGAAGCAATGAAGGACCTATATGTAGATAGATCAGCTTCCACCTCAGCTGGACCAATTCCATAAGCATCATGAAATTCCAAAAATATTTTTCTTAGATCTTCAGTGTTAGTAGGAAGTCCTTCTGAAGCCAAAAAGAGTTTGACGCCTGTATTGGTATACCCCTCATAACATACAGAGGCGGGCTGGTCGTGCAAATAAGCGAGATGTAGCTTAATGGCTTTCAGGATTTCAGGTTCTCTTAATCTTGCAAGAAGGTATCTACTGTCTGAATTCTTAGTAAGTCTAACCTTCGGTGGGGTCAAAGGATCCAGATTTGTGGTAGGTTCTGACACATTACTCTTAATGAAATTGACATTGGCATGAGTTTTTGTGTTAGTTTTGCTAAGTTCAATGGCATGCTTGTCTGAAAATACATTTAAGTTTATGTTGTCCTGTTCTTTTGAGATGTTGTTTGAAATGGTACATGGATTTTCCAGTCTGACTGGGTTTGTGATGTTTTTGCACCTTTTACTGTATGACTGTATCTAAATTTTTGGAATTTAAGAAACGATATAGTTTGTCCGTTGGATCTTTGCAGATGCATGAAATTATTCAAGAACTATTTTTTATATTACGTCTCTTTTCTACTTACAGAACTTGAAACCATAAAATTGAGACGCTTGTCCTTAAACAACATAATGTGTTAAACAAGGACAGCAGGTATGACGAAGGTCTATGATCGATTCTTATTGATTTGACAATTTCTAGTCTTGGTAATGTTAAATACAACGTTTTTGTAGTGCGTTTACAAGTGATTGTTGTAATATCGGTGTTTTGAACTCAATTTTAAGCCTACAAGTTAAACTTTTTTCAAAAGAATTGTTTTAAAGACTATATTTAACTGTTATTTTAATATTCGAATTCTAAAGGTAAGGATATATTATTTATAAGCTAATAATAAGAAGCAATGTTTTCTGACATTTAAATTGACATTTAATTATTTGATTATGGCTATAAATCCGCCAACATAATCACACGTAATCATATGAATATTATTTTATGCGTTTTTATTTGTAGAGTATGACTCGAAAACCACTAAATTCCCAAGCACAGCAACTTGTTATGAATGTGTACGAATACTTTGAATTAGAAAAAGAAAATGGAGGACCTTTGGAACCTTTTTCATCTGTTCAAGAGGTAATTTTAAAATGTATATCTTTTATGAACGTACTTACTATTAAATAATTCTTTATTTAAGAGAGTAGCCGCTGCATTGAAAATATCAAGGCGGACAGTATGTACGATTAAAAAACGGAAGGAAAATAATCCTATCCTTTCAAGTCCAGGCAAAAATAGACCTCGTACGAAAAGCAAGACAAGTGATCTACCCGAGGGATCTCAAATGGCAGTTCGTAATACATTGAACGATATGTACCACCAAAGTAAGTACTAATTTGTACTAAGTAAATTTATAGTAACCAATAATTTATATCAATATATGTTTATAAAAATGGAACGTATTTAAGCAATTTATGCTGAATATATGAACCAGTTTTAAATCAATTTTATTAGGAATTTTCGATGTTAAAATAAAAATTATACTTTTTTTTACATTCTACTAATCAGCATAGTCTGATTTATTCGATATCTAATTTTATTATTATTTTTTTTTCAGAGAAGCATGTTACTGTGCGAAGTTTGAGCAATGAATTAAGGGATAAAGAAATAATGTCTATTGTCAAAACATCTTTAAGCATTTTGTTAAAAGAATTGGGATTTAAATACAAAACTGATGATAATCGAAGAGCTTTAATTGAACGGACTAGTATTGCTGCTTTAAGAGCCAAATTTCTTCGTAAATTTATGGAAAATCTTAAGAGTGCGCATCCAAGAGAAGTTGTTTATTTAGATGAAACATGGATTTATTCGAAGGGAAATAAAACAATTTCCTGGCAAGACGAAAGTATAAAAGTGTACGGAAACCAGAAGGTTATGATGGTAAACGTTTTATAGTAGTCCACGCTGGTTCGTCCAAAGGATTTGTCTCTGAAGCAGCTTTATTATTCTGTTCAAAATCTAAAGTAGCTGATTATCATGGAGAAATGAACAATGAAATTTTTACGAAATGGATCACTACACAATTAATTCCCAATTTAGAAGAGCCATCATTGATTGTGATGGATAATGCTCCATACCACAGTGTTCTTTTAGAGAACAACCTTCCACAGCTTCAAAGAAATATGAAATTGTTACCTGGTTAACAACAAACAATATCAGGTTTGATTCAAAAATAACAAAATCTGAATTATTACAAATTGTAAAAATGAATAGAAAAAAAAAGGTGTATGTCATTGATGAGTTACTACGAGAACATGGTCATGAGGTGTTGAGATTAACTCCATACCATTGTGAATTCAATACTATTGAGTTAACTTGGGGAAATTGTAAATCATATTACAATAAGTACACTGGTAGGGATGGGCATTCTGATAATGCTGTTATCAATATGTGGCAAGAGGCACTTAACCAATGTAATACAAATATTTGGGAAAAATATGTGTGAGACATACTCATGAAATCATAAAAAAGTGGTATGACCGATACAAAAATATGGTTGATATTGATATTCAAACAATCAGAATAGATATTGGCGATAGTTCTGATTCTGACAGTGATTCTGAAATTTAAAACAATTTTGTACAAGTTTAAATATATATTAAAAATAATAAACGGCTATTTTTTTACAAACCTAGATTTACATACAGTATATTGTTTGTATAAACTATCTGTTATAAATGTTTTTTATTTATCAATTTAATTTGATAATATTTATTTATTTAAAAAGCTCAACAGGCTAGAGGCCCAGCACTAAAAGAATAGTAACAATTTGTTTTTCTAAAGTCTTTTTATGCTTTTTTTTACTACTTTCTTTCATTCACTTTGTATTTCCAGTTCTCAATGTTACTTCTTTGCAAGACTTCATATTTATTCATATTCACAATTTTTGCGTCACGCGTCAGGCCTCCGACCCGTTGGGCCGATTAGGGTTCCGCTTTCGTATATTGGCATACTTTTTTAAGTTCAGAGGATAACATTAAAAGGTTTGCTTTCCTCGGAATTCTATGAGTTCCACACTTCTTTTTATTTATTACCTTTTTACTTATTTCAATACTTGACTACCAAGTCTTTCGTACTTAAGTCTTCTAAGTACCAACTATAAACTATTCTGTTTGTCTTTTTGGATTATAGGTATAGTTCATTAATCTACTCAACAATAATAATAAAACATGTTAATTATAATAATTAACAATCGGTAAACATAAGACTCACGATCGAAATGTCCTGAAAAATATTTCAAATAAATTAAAATGTTCGTCAGCAATTTATTGAACAGGTATTAAGTTTATTCGCTTTATAACCAATTTGTTAATCGGTAATAGATGCAACTAAAAAAAAAAACGTTCGATGTGATAGTAGCCACTTCCGAATTTTTTCATCGATCATACTTATCGACCTACGTTTAAAGTACAGTCTTTATTTTATTCGCATAAATATGAATGATGACGTATGTGCAAAGATCCGACGGACAAACTATATATAAGGTCGCCTGGTGTGAAAAAAAAATTTTCAAAATTTTTAAATTTTTCAACATTTTTCAAAATTATGAAAATTTTTAAAAATTCAATCATTTTGAAAATTTTTTTTACATTCTGTATTAATTTTGAACGGAATACGAATTATAAGCATATCAATATATTTTAATAAATATTTTTTGAAAATAAGGCAATTTTTCGATTTTATGTTAAAACCCAAAAATTTTCGAGAAAATGTAAAAAAATATACAATTAAATTTTAAACATTCCGTGATATTTATAATAAAAATACAATACCAATAAATTTGATTAGTCATGTATGTAATTGTTGTACTTCACGTCTATTAAATTTTCAAAAATCCGCCTAAAAACTATTTACTAAATTTGTGGCGCCATCTCTTGGTTTTACTATTAAGGTGGTTAAATTAGTGTAAATAGGGTTTCATATTTTTCAGGCACTATTATTTACATAATAGTTATAAAAATACAAAAATACCATGGTGATCGTTCTAAGGAGTAAACTCTAGTCGCGTGTCGGAGGTGACACACACTTTTTTTTATTTGTTTATGTTCTTGCACCAGTTTATATTTTCTACAAGTTATTAAAAAAATACAACTGTTTATAAATATAAATAGTTTGTTTAAAGATTATTGATATTTTATTACTGCAATTTATTTGTAGCATTATCTCTATTGATATGTGCTTATATATTTCAGGTTTCCTATCTGCGACAAAAAAAAGTCAAATTTACTTTGGAAAACTCTATGGAACATGTTTCTCTTGTGGAAAATTTTTCGGTGATAAAGTGCTATTTTTAAATCATTTTTATATTTACCACTTTTTAGTTAATTCTAAAAAACCTGTTACCTTGAGATGGAACAAATCTGCTACCAAACACGTTAAACTAGAAAGTCTTGGTAATTTAAACGAACAGATGCGAACTCAGAGTGGACCAAGAACCACCGGTTATAATCTAAAAATACATTCTCAAACTAACTTTAGTGAAAATTGTGAAATTTGTTCAAAACCTTTTACAAAACAAAGTAGTTTAAAAAGACATGTTAGAACCCACACTTGCGACAAACTGTTTAAATGTAAAATTTGTACAAAATGTTTCAGACAATCCGATTATTTAAAAAGGCATATCAGGATTCACTCTGGTGAAAAACCTTTCAGATGTGAAATTTGTTCAAAATGTTTCACACAAAAAGGTAGCTTAAAAGAGCATATTATTAGAACTCACATCGGTGAAAAGTCATTCAAATGTGAAATTTGTTCAAAATGTTACCCACAAGAAAAGGATTTGGAAAAGCATATTAAAGTTCACACTGGTGAAAAGCTTTTTAAATGTAAAATTTGTTCAAAATGTTTCACACATTCAAGTCATTTAAAAAAGCATATTAAAAATCACACTGACAAGAAACCTTTCAAGTGTGAAATTTGTTCAAAATGTTTTATACAATCTGGTAATTTAACAAGGCATATTAGAACTCACACTGGTGAAACACCTTTCCAATGTGAAATTTGTTCAAAATCTTTTATACAATCCGGTAATTTAAAGAGGCATATTAGAACACACACTGGTGAAAAACCTTTCCAATGTGAAATTTGTTCAAAATGTTTCACTGAAAATGGTAGCTTAAAAGAGCATATTATTAGAACTCACATCGGTGAAAAATCATTCAAATGTGAAATTTGTTCAAAATATTACCCACAAGAAAAGGATTTGAAAAAGCATATTCAAATTCACACTGGCGAGAAACCTTTTAAATGCACACTTTGTTCAAAATGTTTTATACGATCCAGTGAATTAAAACAGCATATTCGAATTCACACTGACGAAAAACCTTTTGAATGTAAGATCTGTTCAAAATGTTTCACACAAAAAGGACATTTAAAACAGCATATTAAAACTCATACTGGTGAAAAACCTTTCATATGTGAAATTTGTTCAAAATGTTTTATAGTATCCGGTGAATTAAAAAAGCATATTCGAATTCACACTGACGAAAAACCTTATAAATGTAACATTTGTTCAAGATGTTTCACACAAAACGGACATTTACAAAGGCATATTAAAACTCACACCGGTGAAAAATCTTTCAGATGTGAAATTTGTTTAAAATGTTTTATTGCATCCGGTGATTTAAAAAAACATATTCGAATTCACACTGATAAAAAACCTTATCAAGATACAATTTCTTCAAAGTGTTTCACAGAATAAGATAATTTAAAACGGCATATTATTTCCCTCACTGTTGAAAAGTGTGTATAAAATGTTTCGGTGATTTAAAAAGGCATATTAGAACTCACATTGGCGAAAACGCTGTGTTCAAAATATTTTAAAAATTCCATTCATTTAAAAAGGCAGATTAGAACTTACATTGGTGAAAAAATTTGTTCAAAATGTTTCACATGACAAAGTATTATGAGAACTCACACTAAGAAAAAACCTTTTAAATGCAGTTAAATCTAGTAATGGGAGTATTTGGATACAAAACTCAAGTTCGAGACATCGAATTTACTGGTCTCGGAATTTCTTGTTGTCTTATCGGATTATTATTTATGTCGAATCCGATTTGGATGATTTAGTGAAATGTTCGGATGATTTAATAAATCATTGCGATTTAAAATGGTAGTATCTGTATAAGTAACTGGAAAACATACGTACTTAACTTATAATTAACAACGCAAGACAACACAATTTTCAAATATATTGATAAAACAAAAAAAATGCTTTCAGTAATCTGGGGAACATTATGATTCAAAGATATTTCTGCTTTCTGTCTCAGTATTTCCCATATTACACGACGATTTTTTTGTAATATTTACGTCTACTTATTGTGACTATTGTGAGTTTCCTATATTACAACTATTCGAAAATAATCGGATAGCGAAATATTATTCCGATTATTTCCATCACTATGTGGATGTATGTAAACTTATAACTTTTGAACGGTTTGACCGGAATGAACTAAAGAGTTCCATCTAACTTAGATCCCCTGTAAGTTTGAACAGATTCGGACTGGTAGATTACGAAAAATTTCAAAAAAAATGTAAAAAATAATGTTTTTTGAGCATATCTTTTTGGCTATTACATCGATCAATTTTATAACCAATCAGCTCCCAAGCTAAAAAAACCACGTCGAATGCCGTTTGTAAGCAGAACGATCTTAAATGTGAAAGGATTAAAAAATGTGTCCACCTTTTAGAGGTAAAAAACAATTCTGAAACTTTCCACTAGAATGGCGCTAAAGTAGATGTAGGGTACAGAATGAATGTAGCAGTTTTTGACAAATTGAAGTGTGCCACGTACTTTTAGTAAAAATAAAATAAAATAAAAATCAAATTTGGAAAAATTAAACTTATGGTTTTAATTGAAATCTCCAACTCCAGTTAAGATGGGTAAGTGGTTTCTCTACTGGCAAATTTGTGCCCAGCTCAGCCGTAGAGGGAATGTACAAAAGTGTGAGTCGCGCCACCGATTTTAACGGTTCAAACCGGAAACCCCTGATGTTCCAGGCACTGACCTATCTTACTGGAGATAAATAAAGAATTTAAGAATCTTAATTAAAAAGAAAATTGATTGAGTAACAAATATGGTGAGTGGGTGATGATCTGAGTAAGACACAAAGTTAGATCTATCAATTATATTAACGTAAAATAAACCCAACAGTGAAGTTACGATATATAAAAAAAATATAATTCAACAAGAAAGTTAATAATAATACCTAAATATCAACAAATAATGCCAAGAACTTGGCAGTTTGAGTGATCACCCAGCGCAATTATAAAGATTCAAAATTTAATAAAACCTATGAAATATACAATATTAGAAAAACAAGGTTAGGCCAACTCTTTACAATGCCTTAACATAAAATTAGGTTTTTGGCTTATCTGTATATCCGCAGATCTGTAGTGTGGCTTTCGTTAATAGCCTGCTGCTCGGTGGATGGTGAGGCTCGATGTTGACTCCTCAGTGGTGAGCTGATCTCACAATTTATCAGCCAATACCAAAAATAATTTCACTCGCCAGGTCCAAAAAAAAATGTTCGCCAGGTCCAAAAACAAATGTTCGCCAGGTCCAAAAACCCTAGTCGAAAAAGCGAATTAGCCAAAAAAAAAAATCCAAAGTTAAATTATTTAAGAAAGAAAAGTTAAACTTACAAATGTTGACTCTACTTGTTACAAAAGAAAATTTAAAGATTGAATTACACACTAAATTATTTAAGAAACAAAATATATTAAAGTTACAAGTACCGACTCTGCTTAATAAAAAGAAGAAGAAAAAAAAAGCAATTTTAAAGATTAAATTACTGATATGATAACAAAAACTGAAGGTATACTATAATAATAAACAATAACAGAATTATTGATAAAATTAATATGTAAATTAATCAATTAAATCAGATGCACATGTGTTATTATACAATTTACAATTTAGAAATCCAATTTACAAATAAAAAAAAATATACGATATAAAAATAATGGAACACAATGAAATATATTTAAATTCAAAATTTATAGATTAAATTATAGTTAAAACAGGTTAAGCATATCACAAAAAATAATCATTGCACCTGAATTCAAAATCATTTACAACAGTTTATATAAAAATTAATAATAACCATTAAAACTTAAAATTAGTAATTTAGTCGGGTTTATTTATGACTGATAAATTTAATTACACAAAATGAATTTAATCACAAAAGAAAACGATAGATCTAATATTACCAAAATACCAAAATTCAACGCAATATTTAGGTATGTATGTGTAGTTATTATAAGGATGATAATTTACGTGATTTTATAGAATAAACACAGGTAAACACTTACCCTTTTATAATAGGATTAGGGGATAAGCAGCCAAACTGCGATGTTAATTCGCTAACACCCGGTGGTAAATTTCGTGATCTTAAATCGGATGTCCACGCTTCTTCGAAACGAACCTCTTAGCAATCATACTATAAACGAATGACGGTGTCAAGAAAAGGCATTATATAATTATGCATGAGGTATAACTTACCGAAGGAAGCACCATTTAATCAAATCCCAAAAATATGGATTTATCTATACGCCTACTCAAAAATATCACAAAGGAATAACCAAAAATGAGGCTTAGATAAAATAAATTGAAGTGAAGTTCAAAAACCCATACGGATGGCTTGAATATTGCCAAAAGAACCTTCAACTTCACAAAATGGCGTCACTTAATTCGATAATCGCACTGAAATTGTTCGTTCAACTGTTCAAATCGAAAAAGAAAGGTCTAGAATCCGGAAATTTACGCATATGTTTCTCGCAATGACATTTGGGAATAAGAAGGGGAACTGGTGTGTTCTGTTGTGCCAAAAATGACTTTGCTAAATGTTAAATTGATTTACAAAATGATGTTAAAATTAAATCGAATTCATTAAACTAAATGTATTATTAATATCAAAAGGAATTGATGCACTTATTTACTTAATTTAAAATTTTAGCTATTAGTGTGTTAGTTTAAACAGTAAAAACCCGATATGTTTTCGACCTGACAATCAAATTCTCTACTCTCCCCACGGGTCAGGTCAATAAGATTCCCACCACACGGATCGGAACCCGTTTAGAGGCTAACAATCGAGCCGAGACATTAACTTAACTTTTAAATATATTGACGCCGATTTCTGCACGTGACAAGTGTGTCGTATGATTTCGTAATATAACTTACAATAAGTGCGTTCCAAAAAATTCAGTTTATTGTATATTAAATTCGTTTCGTAAATTTTTAGCGTTAAATATTATTAAAAATTTTGAATACAAGCTTGTGATTTTTTTTTGCTATCATACTTTTCAAAGTAGTTTTTATTTTGTCATTTCGATCGTACTATTTATCCTCATATTATGTAATGAATTTATTTTTTAAATATTTATTCACTTATTGCTGGAAAATAATCATTAATAAAATTTCATTTTATATAGTTTATTATTATCTTATGTGTCTTATATTGTGATTATTTTAAAAAGGGTGCCATAATAACGCGGAAATTTATCTTTCCTTGTTTATTTATCTATCCTACTCTAAAAAATTATGGCGCTTTTTTTAAAATTTACCCTACTACGATCGTAGCGCCACCCTTATTTAACACATTTTGACGGACACATTCAATACACGAAGACAGTTCTCCTTACCTCTACCCTCCATCTAGATGGAGGGTAGAGGTAAGGAGAACTCACTCTTATGGGGCTAAAGCTTTAAAAGTGTCCGTCCAAAAGCGTAAAATTTTGTTTTACTAGGTTGCCGAAGCGGGCGCTGTTAAGCAATAATTCCATGATCTGAATATAGCGATTTTAAACCGACTGAAATATGCAAAAATTAATGAAGACACTTTTTATATACAGACTGAGTTCTCCTTACCTCTACCCTCCATACCTCCATCCATACGTTTTGCAAATAAAAATCGATTGATTCGTTCGTTAGATATAGTCAGGGAGCAAAGGGGGGTTCCGTGGCCGATTGAGGTCCTTACAAGCAGTAAAGTTTTTTAAATGTATTTTGACTCGCTGAATCCGAATATTCAACCTGCTTTTTGACAAGATGCCTTGGTAAATTGTTATTAACAAATTAATTGTTTAAATAAATATAACTAAAAAACTAATTGAAATACATTTTTTTATGAAATTGTTTTTTGTTCCGTATGCAAAAATAAACAAATTGAGTCTTGAAAAATTAAAATCGGTTGATCAGACGCCGAGATATTTTAAATTTAGTGCAAAAATATTGCAAAATGGCGGATCGGCTCACGCTACCTCTGGTTTTTTACTTATATCTCAGCTTCTAATGAACCGATATAAATTTTTGAAATCTTATTTTAAAAGAAATAAAAGTGGCCTTTAGTTTTTCTTTGTGTAAAATAAAAATATATATAGTCCAGTCAAGGAATGAGGTGTAGAGTGCGTGAGCAGGTAACTAAACGATTCCTTCAGAAACTTGTTTAGGGGGCTTAGATTGTTAACATACCAAAAGTCCTGACTCCTAGGTGATGAGCGGGGGGGAGGAGGGGGGTAAAGGTACGAATTTTGGGTTTTTCGCTTATATCTCGAAAACGGTGCATCGGAGAGAAATATTTTTAAATAATAAAATGGAGTTCTTATAATTATCTAAAACTTTTATATCATATGTTTTTTTCTAATTCCTAACCGTTATCGAGCTATACCCTCGGAAAAAGTTGAAATTTACAAAAAAAAACAATTTACGTCAAAATATTCATAAACATTGCATCATATTGTCTAAACCTATTCATAAACGAAAAGTATGAATAGGAAAGAAGTTGTAGATTTTTAAATTCCTTTTTAGAATATATATACATATGCTGATTAATGTCCAACCCGCCTAAAGTTACAGCTATTTTAAAACTTGTAGAGCATTTTGCAATTTTCAGAAAATTAGTTTGTATATCATATTCTTAACCCACAACCTTTGTTCATTCATCTCATAACATATATGGCCACTTATAAGCAAGTTATTAAATAAAGTAGAAAAAATAATGATGATGACAAAAATCACACTTTATTCTACAGATAGTTTCGTTACACCAATACAATAATAATTGTAAACCCCATTGTTCTCAATATATTCCTAATGTTTTACTCTGAACTTTAAAAGTAATCAAATTTTCATCCTCTTTGAACTTGAGGGCCCAGGCAATGATTGTTCTTCCATGGCATCTTCTTCCTCAGTAGCGGGTGGCTCTTGCTGAATGGGCTCTACATCGTCCTCATCGTCAACAGGCACTTCCCTTGACAGTGGAGGCACGCTGCAGAACAGGTGAGCATCGCTTTTCGGCAGCCACATTTTCCAATTACACAATCGTTGGTGTAGCGGCAAAATATAGTTTTCAGAAGAACCTCTGGTGCTGCTAGATTTTTCATTGCAATTGCCACCAGGGTGTCTCCTACACGTTTCCACCCCCCAATCTTGAGGGGGCAGCTCATTACCGAGCCACTGCTGCACTTGGTGGTAGGTTCGCCGAGAGTGCTGTTTAGCTGCATTCTCTGTTGGAGGTAGGGAGCTGATTTCAGGCTTCATATTTGCCACTGACCTCGTAAACGATTGGAAGCGGTACTGGTTAAGGGAGGTTTGTTTTTTTGCCGCCTTATACCACTTCAGAAAGCACATCTCCCCAGCCTTTTCAACCTGGTCGTAAGTAGAGGAGGGGTTAGAAAATGTCATTGCTGCTTGCTGGATGATTTCTGACTCCAAGTACAATTTAAAGAAGCCCACCTTGCTTCTCCTGAAAGTAGCAGAGTTGTGTCGCATCCGGTAAATGAATGAAGGAACAGGATGTGTTCAAATCTACGGTGCTGCATCTCTTGGGTGAACAGTACTATTGTTTTGGTTATCCCTCGTCCGGGTTCCAGCATAAAGATATCTCGGGTCGCAGGAGTGGAAGCAATCAACAGGACAGCAAGGTCTACATCCTCACCAACGACAGCCACAGAGTTGTGAGTGGATTGTTCAACAGCAGTCTTCACGATTAGGATGTCAGCGTCATCGGTAGCCTGAAGAGTATGTATCCCTTTCTCCTGCAGCTTTATCTCCAGTCAGGATATTGATTGGACTAATATCAATTTAAAAGCGAAAATTTTTGTTAAAATTTTGGGAGATATTTGTTTATAAACATATTTTGTTTCTTTACTCCATAAACTTTGATTTTAAATTTATTTGAAATTATTCTGCAATTCAAGAGGAACATTTAAAGCTTCGGTAAGTGTAAGTACGCCGATTTCTCTTTAAGATTATACAACTTTAAAGAGACTGCGTGCACTACAACCTTCGCGAACTGTAGTGCTTGGGGCCGCTTGCATATCTTCACTTATAATTCCTTTAATAATTTATACTTTGACATTTAAAACGAATTATTTCAAAGTTACTAAGTCAATGTAATAAAATACAAATTAATCTATAAAATGTTTCAAACGATCCCTTAGTTTAAAAACTCATATTAGAACTCATATCGTTGAAAAGTCATTCAAATGTGAAATTTGTTCAAAATGTTTCACAATATCCTCTTATTTAAAAAGGCTTATTAGAACTCACACTGGCGAAAAATCTTGCAGATATGAAATTTGTTCGAAATGTTTCACACAAAAAAGTAACTTAAAATAACATACTATTAGAATTCACATTGGTGAAAAGTCATTCAAATGTAAAATTTGTTTAAAATGTTACCCACAAGAAAAGGATTTGAAAAATCATTTTAAAATTCACACTATGACTCCCCGGCAATACCAACACCGGAGCTGGAGAGGCTGCTGGGACAGTTTGGAGAGGGACAACGGGGCATCCTCATCGGGATGGACGCCAACGCCCATCACACAACCTGGGGCAGCAGCAACATCAACGCCAGAGGTGAGTCTTTACTTGAATTCTTATCTCTGTTTAACCTAGTTATACTCAATCAGGGCTTCGAACCCACTTTTGTCACGCGTAATAGGCGGGAGGTGCTGGATATCACAGCTGTATCTCACCATTTGTTGAGAAGGGTGGGTAACTGGAGGGTGTCGGGAGAGGAGTCTATGTCTGATCATAGATACATTCTTTACGACTTCCTCGATGACTACCGGGAGCCACACTACTTCAGGAACCCGAGGCGCACGGACTGGGAACTCTTTCGAGAGGAACTAGGTAGTGCCCTTGGAGACCGGAGTGTGAATCCCAGGAAACCACAGGACCTAGAAGAGGAGGCACAGCGATTGCAAGATGCCTTACTCTTGGCTTACGAAGTGAGCTGTCCTCTCACTCAGAAGGCCAGTTCGCAGCAACCTCTCTGGTGGAATAGGCGGCTAGAACGGCTTCGCAGAGAAACCCGAAGACTCTGGAACAGAGCCAAGAGGGACGGTAGTGGTGGTTGTTGGGAAACCTACCACACAGCTCTCACGGCCTACAACAGAGAACTTCGGAAGTCGAAGAGGAAATCCTGGAGGAGGTACTGCGCTGAGATCGAAGATGTCAGTGCAGGTGCCAGACTTCAGAAAGCCCTTTCTAAAGACGTAACCATGAAGGTGGGCAATTTGCTTAAGCCGGATGGGACGTATACCAAAACAGGAGAAGAAACAATTGAATTGATGCTGAAAACTCACTTTCCGGGTTGCCTAGATGTGGCCGATGGCCCGCCTCCCGACCCAACTCCGGAACTTCATGTCAGAAGACCGGACAGAGGGGACTGGGAGGTGGCCAAGGCTGTCGTCACGGTGGACAGGATACGGTGGGCCGTAGGCAGCTTCTCCTCTTTCAAATCACCTGGTCCAGACGGAGTCTATGCAGCTTTTCTGCAGAATGGGTTGGATCTCCTGATACCAACACTGTGCAGACTGTTTAGATCAAGTCTGGCTCACAGATACATTCCGTACACTTGGAGGAAGGTGCGGGTCGTCTTCATACCTAAGGCTGGTCGGAAAAACTTCGACCAACCTAAGGCGTATCGACCCATTAGTCTCTCTTCTTTCATTGTGAAAACCCTGGAAAGGCTGGTGGATCGTCGTGTGAGTGAGGAACTGATTGTCAGGTCCCCACTTCATCGGCACCACTACGCCTATCAGCCAGGGAAATCCACAGAAACCGCGCTGCGTGTCTTGGTTGACAAGATAGAATCAGCGCTGGATCGAAAAGAAGTGGCTCTGGCCGTCTTCCTAGATGTCCAGGGTGCCTTTGATAACACTTCTATCGATGCCATAGTCGGTTCCCTTGGAGGGTTAGACTCTACCACCACTGGGTGGATAGAGACCTTTCTGAGAGGGCGACTCATCACTGCCGACTTGTTTGGCGCCTCGAGGGAGGTGTTGGCCACTAGGGGCTGCCCGCAGGGGGGAGTTATCTCTCCTCGGTTGTGGAACCTCGCGTCTGACCCTCTGCTTCGGGAGCTCAACGAGTCGGGAATACATGCCCAGCCCTACGCTGACGATTTCGTCATCTTGGTCCGAGGCTTTTGTGTGACCACTATAACGGAGCTGCTCAATGGAGCTCTGTCAAGAGTGGAACGCTGGTGCAGGAGTCGACATCTTACGGTCAACCCTGCCAAAACAGTAGTCGTACCTTTCACACGCAGGTATAAGCTGGCAGGCTTAACGCCACCCAGAATCTTCGGTGAAAGAATAACAATTGCCGAGGAGGTAAAGTTCCTAGGCGTCCATCTGGACAAGAGACTTACCTGGAATCGGCATTTAGAATACACTATAGACAAGTCTAGGCGTGTTCTAAACATGCTTAGGCGGTCTGTGGGGAAGACGTGGGGACTCTCACCCAAGGTCGTCCGTTGGATATACCTGGCGGTTGTCAGACCCATAGTCTCCTACGGATCATGCGTATGGTGGAACAAGGTTGAGCAATCAACTGTTCAGAGGAAACTGGACTCGCTCCAGAGGCTTGCATGCCTGCAGATCTCTGGGGCCATGAGGACAGCACCTACAGCGGCACTGGAAGTTATCCTGGGCTTGCCACCTCTCAATGTTTACATTAAAGGGGAGGCGATGTCGGGAGCTTACAGGCTGAAAGTTAACGGGTGCGATGTTGATGGTTTGCATCGTCACCGTCATCGCACACTGTTCACTGGAGATTGTCAGGTCCTGTTGACAGGCTTGCCGACTGACCAGATGATCCCCTGTTACAACTTTGAGAGCCGATACCAAGTCCGGCTGAGAGACAGCTGAGTGGACTGTGGACGGCTCTCAAAGAATATTTGACGACGCAGGGATCAAGTATTTTACTGACGGATCTCGCACGTCAGAAGGAACCGGTGCAGGGGTCTGTGGTCCACGCAACCTTAGGCAGCACTTCAGCTTGGGAGCGGAGTCAATCGTGTACCAGGCTGAGGTATACGCCTTACTAAAGGCTGCCGACCATGCCCGAGGTCGTGGCTGGAGAGGGGAGAGGATAACTTTCTTCTCAGACAGCCAGGCTGCACTGCTGGCCTTAAAACAATTCCGGGTTAACTCCAAGCTGATCTGGGAGTGCATACAAAACCTCAATGAACTGGCTAGACATAACAGTGTCCTCTTGGAGTGGATACCAGGGCATAAGGGTTTTGAAGGAAATGAAACCGCGGATCTTCTGGCCAAGAAGGGAGCGGATACACGATTTACTGGTCCAGAACCTGTATTGGGACTGCCTAGAGCCTGGGTAAGGACCAAAGTCAGGAACTGGGTCTGGGTAGAGTCGACCAAACACTGGAGTAACACTGTAGGGCTGAGGCACTCGAAGCTGATGCTCAAAGGATACTCCAAAAAACTCACGTCTGACATACTGGATCTTGGCAGGAGTCAGATCAGAGTACTAGTGGGCCTGCTCACCGGGCATGGACCATTCAGACTACACCTTCGGAGGATGGGGATTCTGACACAGGAACCCACCTTGTGCCGACTGTGTGAAATGGACGATGAGACGGCAACTCACATTCTATTCGAGTGTGGGGCCTTGGACTATAAACGGTTCCTTATCTTCGGCGACACGAATCCTGAATCCTATCACCACCTTGAGGAGCTAGTCACAGGACTCAAATCTCTTATAAAGGGAACAGCCCTGTGGCAACAGTAACTTAAGGAGTTTAGGACACCTGGATTCTAGCCTTCCTGGGGATCAGCGGGATGCTGATCTGCAGCTGTACAAACTAGAGTCCTGCAAGCACGGGTGCATGTAAGACTCGTGGTGCTGAACCTGGTCACAATATTCCCACAGGAAGCAGTGTACAAACAGGGGGCTCCGCAGAGAGACCTTGCCAGGTTATTTAGATTAGATTAGATTAGATTACCCACAAGAAAAGGATTTGAAAAATCATTTTAAAATTCACACTGGCGAGAAACCTTTTAAATGTGAAATTTGTTCAAAATGTTTCATACAATCCAATAATTTAAAAAGCATATTCGAACTCACACTGGCGAAAAACCTTTTAATTGTAAAATTTCTTAAAAATGTTTCACACAAAACAGACATTTAAAACATCACATTAAAACTCACACTGGTGAAAATCTTTCAGATGTGGAATTTGTTCAAAATTTTCCACACAAAAAAAGAATTTGAAAGATCATATTAAAATTCACACTGGCAAAAAATTCAGCTCATGGCAAAGCCCAAAAATTAAGAAAAAAAGTGTGAGGTGTCAAGGGACACCCGGATGGAACGAAGTTCCTTTCGATTAATTAGTGAAGGAATTAGTCATTTGTAAACACAACAGAGTGTTTATACATACATAAGCATTTATTATTGTCTGTATAAAATCTCTACTTACCTAACAGTTCGTTTCTTTAAACAAAAGTGTCCATTTATACAATACCAGAGCTTTAAAAAACACATCTTTTTAGAATTACTTTTTATAATTTAAAACAGAAATTAACAATTCAATACAAAATTTTAAAATTAAAATATTTGACAGTAACTGACAGTTAAGGTAATTTGACGTAGGTACCTAAATAGTCAAGTTACGAACTATTTTTAAAATGTTTATGAATTTATTAATTTATAAAAACAGGATGAAATAAAATGTAATACTATTATAGTTAATTATTATTTTTTCTACAGTATTTTCTTTTTAATGTACATTTTCTTTTAATTTAAAATAGTGTCTTTTTAATTGTAATATATCTATCTATGAGAGAGAGGGAGAGAGAGTTATTTATTTTTTGGTCTGTGAGAAACTGTTCGTAACGCGCGAAAGGGAACTTCGTTCCAAAAAGCTTTTAAATGTAGAATTTGTTCAAAATGTTTCTCACAAAAACAAAAAAGTAACTTAAAAGAACATACTATTAGAACTCACATCGGTGAAAAGTCATTCAAATGTGGAATTTGTTCAAAATGTTACCTACAAGAAAAGGATTTGAAAAAGCATACTTATGAGAAACAGTTATTTCAAACAAATCTTCATGTCTACTAATCTATGAAAAATTTGACAGTTATCGTAGACGTGACATTTATATCTATAATAATTCGTGGTTTATTCATTTTATGGAGGGTATTCATTTGTAATTGAGCGTATATTGCAATATGTCCGGTTATGAAGAAGAAATAGGTGAGGAAGCACAAGCGGTGAAGTTAAATGTCTTAACTGGCAAAAGTAAAAAAAGTATCAGAAAACGTACGAAATTTACTAGGAGTGGTGTATTGAAAAAAAGAGTTCAAACCGGAACTTCTAAAAACTGGTTATCGGTTTATTTTGCCAATATTGTTAAAAAAAACAAACCTACCACCCTTTGGTCTATTTTGTCAATGCTAAAGAGTAATTTTTATAGTAGAAAGTTTGTTTTTACTGATTATAGGTCACATTACTATTATATAAATTATTTCGTAATTTCTTGAAATTGTGTCAAAATCTGTATGTATATGCCTAAACACACTTGAAACATACTGAAATGGATCCTCCTTCCGGAACACCCACTTTCAATAAAATTATCGGTCGTGGATTCAAGAATTTTTAAATTGATTGTCCTAAAATAAATTTTAAAAATTATAAATAAAAAAATAATTTATCTTCTTTTAAATCTTTCTTCTTCCAATATTCAATTCTTACTCTATATCTTCCTCTTCCAACTACTTTCCTACTCCTTGCTGCTGCCTTTCGATCTATTTAATACCTTTCTGCTGCTCAACTCTTTCTCTATACCTTCTTCTTTTACAATTTTCCAACTCTAACCTCTCTGTATCCTCGTATCCAATTCCAATTACTTTTTATTTATTTATTTATAAATTCTTCTGATTATATAATTTTCTTCAACTCTTTTTATTTCAATTTAAATTTCAATATTTCTTACTAGTTAAATCAAATTCTATGTATTTTATCAATTTTATTTTTCTAATGACTTTTACCAAAATTACAATCTTTGACAATTCAATCAATCATAATCTTAACAACATAACTTATGAACTAAACAAAAACAAAATACCAAACACAAAAACACTTAATCAAGACAACCGATTTAAAAATCATGACCACGTTCCAACATTTCATTGAAAGAACGTGCACCATGAAGAAAAATCCACATCAATTTCCCCCAAATTTGATTTGACTTGGTGAATTACTTCACCTTGCCAAATCAAATTTCCTTTCAGTAAGAAATTTTTCTTCACCACCAGTTGTCAAGCTTTTAATTTAGAATATTTCAATTTTACTATAAAATACACTACCCCTAGCATATCAATTCCCATCACCATATCTAATTTTAACTTCTTCTTTTATTTCTATTTTTTGTTTTTTTCATTCCCCCTTCTTAACTTTTATCAAAATATAATTTTTTTATAGTATTAAATTTGTTCCTCCTCTTTTGAGATTTAACTATACATATATTTTTTTTTATAGACTCCCCCTCCTAATATTTTTCTATATATAATTTTTTTTTCTAAATTATGTGACTTTACCCCTTTCCTGATATTTCCCTATATATAACTTTCTTATAAATTTAGATACCTTGCCCCTTTCCTGGTATATCCCTCGATACAAACTTTTTATATAAGTTTAAATTGCTTTCCCCTTTCTTGATATTTCCCTCGATATAAACTTTTTATAAATTTAAATTTCTTGCCCCTTTCTTGGTAATTCCCTGTATATAACTTTTTTATAACTTTAAAAACCTTTCCCCCTTCCTGATATTTGTTTTTTATAGCTTTTTACCGTTTACCCTTTCCTTATATTTCCCTTGATAATTTTTTTTTATAAATTTTAATTATTTTCATATTATTTTGATTTTTATTTATATTTCTTCTTTTCCGTTCTTCTAATAACTTTTCACTTTCTTTTTCTTGTACTACCTTTATTTCTTCTACTTTTTCTTCCATCTCACATATCTTTTTTACTGTATTTTGCATTTCTTCTATTACATTTTTCTTTTCCACATTCCCTTGTTGTATAATTATCTCTAAGTCATTTAATTTTTTATTTGTATTAGCATTAATTTCTTTTATTTCATCTTTGCATTCCTTGTTAATAATTATTTTAATTTTTACTTCTTGTAACTCCTCTAATTCTGTTTTTCTCATTATAATTTCATTTCTTATTTCTGTTTTTGTTTCTTCCAATGTTTCTCTATACATTTCCATTTGCTTCCTTATCTCATTTTTGAATACTTCTTTTATTTCTTTTTTTATAGAATCCATATTCTTATTCATGTCTTTTTTCATTACATTCATAATCTTGTTCATTTCTTTCATTTCTTTTTTCATAGAATCCATATTATTGTTTATTTCTTCTTTATTTTTGTTCATGTCTTCTTTATTTTCTTTTTTCATAGAATCCATATTTTTGTTTATATTTTTTAACATTTCCATCATTTGTTCCCATGATGAATCCCTTTTATCCCCTACCTTACTATACTGTTTATCCTGACTACCCTGATTATCCTGACTACCCTGACTTCCCTGATTATCCTGAATATCCTGGCTCTCCTGATTATCAATATTATCCCCTTGTTCTAACATTCTATCTGTAATTTCCTTTCCCCCTCTTAATTTCATATAACTCTATCTATAATTTATTTAATCTTTTACTCCTGAATCACACACTTTGTTTTTAATAAAGCAAGCTTGACACCTTATAGTAAAAAAAAATCTCCTACCCTCAGTGCCAAAGCAGCCACACGTTCTGGGCGCCAATTGAAATGGATCCTCCTTCCGGAACACCCACTTTCAATAAAATTATCGGTCGTGGATTCAAGAATTTTTAAATTGATTGTCCTAAAATAAATTTTAAAAATTATAAATAAAAAAATAATTTATCTTCTTTTGAATCTTTCTTCTTCCAATATTCAATTCTTACTCTATATCTTCCTCTTCCAACTACTTTCCAACTTCTTGCTGCTGCCTTTCCATCTATTTAATACCTTTCTGCTGCTCAACTCTTTCTCTATACCTTCTTCTTTTACAATTTTCCAACTCTAACCTCTCTGTATCCTCGTATCCAATTCCAATTACTTTTTATTTATTTATTTATAAATTCTTCTGATTATATAATTTTCTTCAACTCTTTTTATTTCAATTTAAATTTCAATATTTCTTACTAGTTAAATCAAATTCTATGTATTTTATCAATTTTATTTTTCTAATGACTTTTACCAAAATTACAATCTTTGACAATTCAATCAATCATAATCTTAACAACATAACTTATGAACTAAACAAAAACAAAATACCAAACACAAAAACACTTAATCAAGACAACCGATTTAAAAATCATGACCACGTTCCAACATTTCATTGAAAGAACGTGCACCATGAAGAAAAATCCACATAAATTCATTGTTATCCAATTCTTAGCTATCCTAAAAATTTCAAAGCTCTAGACGGTCGAAAAATAGGTTTAAATTCGTTTACAAAATTCCACCCGGAATGACAAAGAGACAAAGAACACGATAAAAATAAAACAAACAAAAAACTTAAAAAATATATTTTTAAGTGCCAAGTTCTGAGAAATGTGGCAACCATGGTGAGGATTAGACGATTTACGGCTTAGTTTCCGTGCACACTTCATGTCTGACTTAAAACAAGTAATCCTAGTAAAGTATCGTAAGACAAGAGGCCAATAGAAAAAAAGATGAAGAAATTTCATATGTCATACTTGTTGTAAACAAACTATAAATAAACCTTTGAATATAAAACATGTTTTATATTCAAAGCTATAAACCACTATAAACGGTGCAGAGACTTAGTTATCTCTAAATCAAAGAAAATTTTTAAAAGAACCGCATTTAAAAGTTTGAACCTAAATTTGACGAATGCGCAGTATGAATATTTAGGATAAAAACATTAAACTAATTAAAAATGTTAATTAAACAAAAAATAAGTAATGTGAAGTAGGAACAAACGTTTTTGAGACATGAACAATCTTAAAAAGAGATTTATTAACCCGTTATAATAAAAAAATCATCAAAATTGCAATAAGAGGGGCCAGCTTAAAGGTTCATTTTTAATTATTTTTTTTTTAATTAATTAATGAGGAACAAACAAATTTTTATAGAGAACAATCGACGAACAAATGATACAATAAAAAAAACGTTAAAAAACAATTTTTTGGGGGGTTAACTTTAGTGAAGCAACAAAAAAATTTAAAAAATATATTTTTAGGTTCCAAGTTCTTAGAAGTGTGGCAACAATGGTGAGGATTGGACGATTTTTGGCTTTGTTTTGATGCTCACTTCATACAAGTAAACTGGTTAAATATCGTAAGACAAGAGGCCAATAGAAAAAAAAGAAGTAGATTTTTTTTATTGACATATAGATAGATAAATGATATAACTAGTGTTTACTGTTTATTACGGCGTTTGTTCGTGTTCGTATATCATATACTTGTTATAAACGGTACAAATTAGTATTTTTTAATATTATATCTGAAATAGTGTTTGTTACATTTACAAACAACCCGAAGTGCACCAGAGTCACAGATTATGATACGCTTTTAAATGGCTAAAGTGATTAAGTAGTAAAATTGACCATACAGTTTGACGTAAATTTCACTGTTGTTTTTTACCTCCAGAAACTTATTAAAAAATGGAGGTATTCAGAGATGCATCAAATACGTTAATGAATAATAAAGTCGGAAATTATTCTAACGATTTGTTATCTAATATTAAAACCGAAGAACCTGATACTTTCGAAGAATCTAATCTCGAATTTGAGAACTTGCATCAATTCGATCTTTGTAAGATCAAAAAGGAAACTTATGAAGAAAACGTTTCTCCAACTAAAAGCGATGTGTTAATAAACAGAGAAAATATAAAACCGGAAAATATTCATTTAAATGAGGCTATGGGAGAAAGAAAAAGTGATATCGAAATTAAGACAGAAATGGCACAGCATCCATTTGATTTCCCTGTTTGTAGAAATGATTTTGGTGAAAATCGAAAAACATTACAAACAATCAACATGTATTCTAGGAAAAAACGTAAGTGTGTGCATTTTTTTGTATTTACATATTTTAATTTTCCTCACGCAGGCAAATAAAAATTAATTGAAAAACTCTCAAATATCTCTGAATTCTTGACATAAACTTAGAATTTGTAGCGAGCGATTATATTTTACTTTCATTTGGCTAAATTCTAGTTTACGGTAATTGGTAATTTAACGTTAATTGTTCCGTTATGAATATTGTATAGAATGTTAGTTAGGTTAATTATCACTTTTACTTAAAATTACAATTTTAAAACATTTTTCTACATTTTCAAAACGATTTATTTATTTATTTATTCATTTATTTATGAAAATTAATTTAAATGAAATTGGTGGAGGGATACCACATTACGTCGGTTTGAGGTTCCCGTGGTTGGTTTGAAAGTTACTGGTTTGGTCCTATTTGATAAATTTTAATATTTTGATACGACTATGAGCTTTTTGTTTTAATTTAAATATAAATAAATTAATTATAATAAATTAAATTATAAAAAAGTAAAAGTGAACCCAGACCCAATAGAGAGAGTAAATACATTTCAATCCATTCCACATCCAACCATTACAATATATATATATATATATATATATATATATATATATATATATATATATATATATCCAAAGATGATACATAAAGTATCTAATGCCATACTGTCAATAGTAATAATTTCAGTTTTGAACTGAAATGGTGTCGGTTAGAAATTTCTAACACTTTAAAAGACACCTTGGATGCTGCCATATAAATAGATATAAATATCATTCAACCTATATCAGGGCAAAACCAAACTACAGACACGTGTTTCGCTCTTGTTTGAGCTCGTCAGTGTAGTACAGGCTATGTCTCTCAAGTCACTAATCAAGAGACATCCCTGCTATAAATTGAACGATATCTATAGATGTCAATTGCGAAACTGATAAACAGTCGCAAGTGGTTCCATCTTCACTCCAAAAATGGTACTTCAGTGGTAGCTTTGCATCTTGTATATAACCTTAGGCAAGGTAAAATGATAAAACGAACAGAGCGTTTTGTGACAGTCTAAAAATGTCCAAAGATGATACATAAAGTATCTAATGCCATACTGTCAATAGTAATAATTTCAGTTTTGAACTGAAATGGTGTCGGTTAGAAATTTCTAACACTTTAAAAGACACCTTGGATGCTGCCATATAAATAGATATAAATATCATTCAACCTATATCAGGGCAAAACCAAACTACAGACACGTGTTTCGCTCTTGTTTGAGCTCGTCAGTGTAGTACAGGCTATGTCTCTCAAGTCACTAATCAAGAGACATCCCTGCTATAAATTGAACGATATCTATAGATGTCAATTGCGAAACTGATAAACAGTCGCAAGTGGTTCCATCTTCACTCCAAAAATGGTACTTCAGTGGTAGCTTTGCATCTTGTATATAACCTTAGGCAAGGTAAAATGATAAAACGAACAGAGCGTTTTGTGACAGTCTAAAAATGTCCAAAGATGATACATAAAGTATCTAATGCCATACTGTCAATAGTAATAATTTCAGTTTTGAACTGAAATGGTGTCGGTTAGAAATTTCTAACACTTTAAAAGACACCTTGGATGCTGCCATATAAATAGATATAAATATCATTCAACCTATATCAGGGCAAAACCAAACTACAGACACGTGTTTCGCTCTTGTTTGAGCTCGTCAGTGTAGTACAAAACGCTCTGTTCGTTTTATCATTTTACCTTGCCTAAGGTTATATACAAGATGCAAAGCTACCACTGAAGTACCATTTTTGGAGTGAAGATGGAACCACTTGCGACTGTTTATCAGTTTCGCAATTGACATCTATAGATATCGTTCAATTTATAGCAGGGATGTCTCTTGATTAGTGACTTGAGAGACATAGCCTGTACTACACTGACGAGCTCAAACAAGAGCGAAACACGTGTCTGTAGTTTGGTTTTGCCCTGATATAGGTTGAATGATATTTATATCTATTTATATGGCAGCATCCAAGGTGTCTTTTAAAGTGTTAGAAATTTCTAACCGACACCATTTCAGTTCAAAACTGAAATTATTACTATTGACAGTATGGCATTAGATACTTTATGTATCATCTTTGGACATTTTTAGACTGTCACAAAACGCTCTGTTCGTTTTATATATATATATATATATATATATATATATATATATATATATATATGTATATATATATACAGGGTGTCCCAGAATTAACTACGGAAACTTCGTATACGTATTCTTTGATGACAAATAAGTAGGGTCTTTCCTATAAAAAAAATTTTTTTAGAGACTCCTGTCAGAGTTATAACCCTTTTAAGAGGGGTGGTAAAATACGGTTTTAATTTAATATCTTCTGATTGGTCCAAGATAAAAAATTAAAAATTTGGGTGAACATCATTTTTATAAAGACGCATTTCTCCTGCCACTTTTCACCTGCCCTACCCCATTCTAAGGGTGCAAATCAAGGAACCCTCTTAATATTTTTTTGTAACTTTCTTAGCAATTAATATTTGCAATAACAAAAAAATATTTTAGGAAGTTTTGATTATTTAGAAACTTTTTTGTTCCTTGTCGTTTTTTGCGAAATCGTTTCGGTTTCGAGTAAAAAAATAAAAAGTAGGACCATGTCAATTAAGTATCGTGTATCGCGATCAAGGAGCGCACATTTGCAAGGTAGGTTATAACTCTGACAGGAGTCTCTAAAAAAATTTTTTTTATAGGAAAGACCCTACTTATTTGTCATCAAGGAATACGTATACGAAGTTTCCGTAGTTAATTCTGGGACACCCTGTATATATATATATATAAACAAAGTGCCAAGAAAATGCGTATTAATATAAACAAAAGGGCAAAATTATTGGGCATGTACGCAAAAAGGATCAATAAGGCCACAAAATGGCGATAGGACTCCTGTGTGAGCTTTTGTTGTTTTTGTGTTTTTATGTTTCTTTACATATGTTTCCCCAACATCCTTTGCTCCCAAGTACTCAACACTTTTGCTAGCCAAGTGCAATACCCTACTTGGTTATGTCGCACTGATGACGGCTAATGAGCCAGAAACATGCATGTCTGCGGTTACCATTCCTACTCGTGGCCTTATTGATCCTTTTTGCGTACATGCCCAATAATTTTCCCCTTTTGTATATATATATATATATATATATATATATATATATATATATATATATATATGTATATAAAACGAACAGAGCGTTTTGTGACAGTCTAAAAATGTCCAAAGATGATACATAACGTATCTAATGCCATACTGTCAAAAGTAATAATTTCAGTTTTAAACTGAAATGGTGTCGGTTAGAAATTTCTAACACTTTAAAAGACACCTTGAATGCTGCGATATAAATAGATATATATATATATATATATATATATATATATATATATATATATATATAGTGAACAAATATTATTTGGGTATATGAGTCTTTGTTTAATTTCTTTACTTCAGGTAGATTTTATAGGAAACAGAATATATATATATATATATATATATATATATATATATATATATATACAGGGTGTCCAGGAACTTAATGCCAAAAATTCGGGAGCAAATAGAAGAGGTCAAAATAATGTTAGAAGTTCAAATAAATTTTTGTCATACGAGCCTTCGTATCCGAGTTATAGACCTCTAAAGTTTCGAAATAAAAACCTTTGTTTTGTCATAATTTCTAAACTATACATTGGAATACTATAAAATTCCAGTGACGGATTGCATACATCCATGTCCTGTGTTTGACGGTATAAGTGAATCTACATTACGTACAGATAAGCAGAGACGGCTTGTGCCCATTGGTTAATAATCCGTAATTTTAATAGGGACCATCTGAATAATATTTAAATTTCAAAAATAAATTTTCCAATCCATTTACTAATGAAAATGTACTCTTGTTTGAACTCGATAAAATGAAGGGTTTAGGAGAAATTTGAACTTTTAGATCTGATCGCCATATTTTGTAAAGACAGACATTCTGAAGAGAACTATCAATAATTGTCACAACTTATAATTAAAAATTCCTTAAGATAGTATTTAAACGCAATAAAACAATTGCTTTGCAGTTTTAGTTTTAGTTCAAGCGTTTAAAGTCTGACCATGGGACGGGCTTAAGAAAAAGTAACTCGGAAACGAAGGCTCGTATGACAAAAATTTATTTGAACTTCTAACATTATTTTGACCTCTTCTATTTGCTCCCGAATTTTTGGCATTAAGTTCCTGGACACCCTGTATATATGTATATATATATATATACGAATAATTATACAAAACAGAGATACAGTCTTAGTCTTGGGGGTCCCTCAGTTATAACAAAAGACAGCAGGTAGAAAATTTCAATCCCTCAGTTGTGCCAATAAATTTCTATAGTCTATTTTTTATTAAGCTGGTATAGTAAATCAGTTTTGTTGAATTTTAATTCCTTATAATATCTACTGAAATGGTCTTAAACAATAGATTGTAAAATTGTGAGCGCATAAGAAGCACCTGCTGTAAGGGTCTGTTAGGGTTTACAAACCGGTTTTATTTAGGGACCGCCTGCTGGGTCCAGGTAAGGGGTGACTTCACTTTAACCTTTTAGACTACAATTCGGCATTTATAAAAATTTAAACTGCAATTTACCGTCACCGGTCCGCACAGTCTTTATAGTTATATCTAACTTGTAATTTTTGGTTTATGTTTTCGTACCAGTTTATTTGTTTTTTACAAGTTATTAAAAAAATACATTTCATTCGTAACAACATCAAAATTCGCGGTACTCATTGCCAGACACTTAGTATGGTTCTTACCCCCTGGCGGACACCCTTAAACTATAATATTTTTTAATTCAATTTACGTTATATTATAAAAGCTAAATTTAATATATCTTTTTTGGGGAACTATTAAAAGATGTTTCCTAAGCAGCCAGACTTTTTAGAGGGTTCCATCATCCTGCTAGACCCATTGAATTGAGCAGAAGTTGCGAGAGCGCGGAGTATATGTAGTAACTGGTGTGAGTGAAACAGAGCAATCAGTTTATTGCGATCTTTTGCTGCACATCAGCTGTTGTTTATTTCGAATTGACTCGTGATCTTTTTTTCTAATTTATCAAGAAATTCTATTAAATAAAATTATTACAGTCTGGATAAAAAAATTTAAAACAATATTCATTAAAAATTTTATAATAAATTATCAATTATGTTAAAAAATTAATAAATTAATTCATATTATTTGTAAGTTTTATAAAATTTATTGTATTTAAGTAATTACAATTCAAGAATATTTTTTTTAAACCAGAAACTGACAGAAATAGTTATTATCCTAACAAGTGCGGAAAGTTATACTTTCCCGCACGCGAACTGCCGATGCCCGAACGACGCGAAGCGGAGTTCGGGCAAGCAGTTAAGTGCGGGAAAGTTAATTTCCGCAAGAGTTAGGATCAATATTTTTTCTACAACCAAAATCACCTCGAAAATTATTTAGATACTTGAAAAGATGCGATTGTGACAATTAAATCTTTTATAGTGTCAATAAATACACGACTGTAGCTATAGCAACCCTACTTAAACAGGTGAGTTTGTTGTTGCTTTGAGTCAGGTTTACAGGGGTGATTTAATAAATTATGATTTTTTTAAAAACAAACATTTTAAAAATCCCTATTTTCATGTAAAACTAGCTGTACCCGGCGCGCGTTGCTTCGCCAGCAACTAAAATAAATTTAAGAAAAATAAAAGAGAAAAAGAGATAGAGAAGGAAAGAAAGTTTATAGTTTTGTTTTACTTATCGCACCAAAAATATATTTTTCGAACTTATATTTATACGAATTCGTGTAGATATCTATTAATCAGTATTGAATTTGACACATGGAACCGCCATCTGGTGGTAACTTCCATTAATACAAATATCATATTCATCTTACCCGTTAAAAATACATCATCATACTGATTTTCCTGACAATAGATTGAACGGGACAGAAGTTGCTAGTCTGCAGCGCCACCTGGTAGCGAGTGGCATCAATGAGCATATCATACAAACCTTCTCCGTGGAAAAATACATATACATACCAATTTTTATGACAATCGGTTGAACGGGACAGAAGCTGCCACTCTTCAGCGCCACCTGGTGGCGAGTGGCATCAATGAGCATATCATATAAGCCTTTTCCGTGGAAAAATACATATACATACCAATTTTCATGACAATCGGTTGAACGGGATAGAAGTTGCTAGTCTGCAGCGCCACCTGGTGGCGAGTGGCATCAGTTAGCATATCATACAAACCTTTTCCGTGGAAAAATACATATACATACCAATTTTCATGACAATTAGTTGAACGGGACAGAAGTTGCTAGTCTGCAGCGCCACCTGGTGACCAGTGGCATCAATGAGCATATCATACAAACCTTCTCCGTGGAAAAATACATATACATACCAATTTTCATAATAATCGGTCCAGTAGTTTTTGAGTTCATTAAGTACATACAGACATACAGACAAACATTCATTTATATATATATATATATATATATAGATAATCTTAATCTTTTTTACTATTTGTATGTAGTCCAACAGGATAAAGATAATAATAGAATAATTTGTCAAAAAGGTTATCGGAAAACATCTCTAATTAATAAAAAAAAAATGCGTGCGGGAAAAATTCTTTCCCGCACGCCGTGCGGGAAAGAGATATTTTCTGAATTAAAATGCGTGCAGGAAAGTGTTGTTTTACGCATGCTTGTAGAAAAAATAAATTTATTAAAAAAATATTCAATAATTTACTCATTGTCATCGCTGTCTTCGAAATCCCCATTTTCGTCATCACTATTCCAGTCCTCGGATTGGTCATTATCAATGTCACCTTCGTTTCTGTAATAGTAAAATAAAACCTAGTTAATTATAAATAGTTATAAATTTGTATAAAATATTTTTATGTAATTATTTTTATTACATACCTGACATGGTTTTCAGAGAATCACTAACGTAATTGGGTAGTTAATCCCCCTTAAACCGTTTAAAATGGTATTTGCCATTTAGTAGAATCCAACCATTATTTACTGGTTCATATGTTGTTGGGTTTTTCAAATGAGCATATACAACATATATAATTTGCTCGCAGAAATTGCTGGAATAGCTCACTTTTGCTAGGTGGTAAGCAACTAGGGTCAAAATTTCGCAACTTTTTGAAGTGATAACTTCTTATGGGAGGGTAACTGATTTTTAGCGTAACGCGTTGAAAAAAGCGTTTATCATAACGCGTTGTTTATCGTTGTTACACGCAGGTGCAGGGAAACATAATAATAATAGAAATAGGTAAATATTAATACAAATAGTTTTATTTATTTATTTATTTATTTATTGAAGTGATAACTTCTTATGGGAGGGTAAAGTGATTTTAGCGTAACGCGTATCATAAGGCGTTGTTTATCGTTGTTACACGCAGGCGCAGTGAAACATAATAATATCATTTCTATCTCTCTCTCTCTCTCTCTCTCTCTCTCTCTCTCTCTCTATGCTTTTCCCAATGTAAGTTTTAAGTATATTTGAATTTATGGAGTTATACGGTATTAATCTGCCACTAAATACAAGTCATTACTTTTTATTAATTTTATATCCATTTAATATCATAAAAATTAGGTTATTTTCTATATCTTCGTATATAAAATTAATTTAATCCCTTTTAATTATAATTTAAATTCATAATTTAAACGGTTCGGTCATCATACACATTATCATATTAATGTACATAAAATTTAAGCAATAGGCAAAGTTTTTCTCAAGTTAAAAAATTTCAATTTTTTCTTATTAAAAGCTTCGTTCACATCAGACACGGTATAAGAATCAATAAAAATTTGTAGCCTAGCATTATCAACATCATTCAAGTTATCAACATTATATAGATGTCATATAAAATTTTGAATAACATTAAAGATCTCTTGCTTTTTTTTATTATCTTCTTATATTTCGCTGTGACCAAAATTCAAGAAAGCTTGCTGAAATTCTACATATTTTTTCAATGTTTTAAATGGTTTTAATTTTGCTTTTCTAAAAAATGCCGGATTGTAATCACATCCTGTGATTGCATATAATCCAGGTAAGCTATGAGTATATAACCGTTTACCGAATAATACAGAATAAGCGACAGCTGATGCGCAGTAGACCGAACGCTCTGTTTCACTCGCACCAGTTACTACATATGCTCCGCGCATTCGCAACTTCTGCTCAATTCAATGTGTCTGGCAGGATAATAGAACCCTCTAAAATGTCTGGCTGCTTAGGAAACATCTTTTAATAGTTCCCCAAAAAAGATATATTAAATTTAGCTTTTATAATATAACGTAAATTGAATTAAAAAATATTATAGTTTAGGGGTGCCCGGCAGGGGGTAGGAACCATACTAAGTGTCTGGCAATGAGTAACGCGAATTTTGATGTTGTTACGAATGAAATATAAAAAAAATGAGTTTTATAGAATAACGAAAGTAAGATGAAATTTTATACACTTTTGCTACCTGTTACCTGCCAAAGGAACCACTACCCAAGTATCATGGGTGGGGATCGTTCTTACCTGTACTAGAGGCAGACATAGAAAAACTTTCAGCTTTTATGATAAAAGGTATGCCTGGCCGTCGCGGGCTCTTGCTCTATTATGGGGACTTTAACACAATTTATTCACAAAATATACAGAACTCTGCTGGATAACGTTTACACTGATTGACAATACAATGAACTATTCGAATTATTTGAATTCCTTTTAACTCCCCTTATATAGAACAAATGAACATTCTAGAATTGACGAGAAACATAATCGAACCTAATCAGTACACACTAGAAAGAGTAAGAATATTCTAGAAAAAATAACCTAAAAACAGTATTTTAAGTAAAGGTCATTTCCTTAATCGGTTATCCCGTTAAAATACTTTGTTTCAAGATTATTGGTTTTTAATATATTTTATTTTATTACTTATATTTATTTGTAGCATTATTCTTTTTGATATGAGCTTATATATTTCAGGTTTCCTATCTGCGACAAGAAAATGGCAAACTCAATTTGGAAAAGTGAATGGAACATGTTCCTCTTGTGGAGAATTTTTCTATGATAAAGTGCTATTTTTAAATCATTTTTATATTTACCACTGTGTAGCTAATTCTAAAAAATCTGTTGTTTTAAGAAGGAACAATTCTACTACAAAACACGTAGAAGATCTTGGTAATTTAAACGAACATACGCAAACTCACAGTGGACAAATATCCACATTTTATAATTTAAAAATACATTCTCAAATTTACTTTAGTGAAAATTCAATAAGTTGTAAAATTTGTTTAAAACATTTTACACAACAAAGTCGTTTAAAAAAACATATGAGATCCCATTCTGACGATAAACCGTTTAAATGTGAAATTTGTTCAAAATGTTACAAACAATCCAGTCATTTAAAAAGCCATATGATAACGCACACTGGTGAAAAACCTTTCAGATGTGAAATTTGTTCAAAATGTTTTTCATTTCAAAATAACTTAAAAGATCATATTAAAATTCACTCTGATGAGCGACCTTTTAAATGTATATTTTGTTCCAAATGTTCTAAGAGTTCCAGTGATTTAAAAAAGCACATTAGAACTCACACTGGTGAAAAATCTTTCAGATGTGAAATTTGTTTAAAATTTTTCAAACAAAAACGTAACTTGAAAGAGCATTATATTAGAGCTCACATGGGTGAAAAGTCATTCAAATGTGAAATTTGTTCAAAATGTTTCATACGATCCAGTGAATTAAAACAGCATATTCGAACTCACACTGGCGAAAAACCTTTTAAATGCCAAATTTGTTCAAAATGTTTCACACAAAACGGACAATTAAAACATCATATTAAAACTCACACTGACGAAAAACCTTTCAAATGTGAAATTTGTTCAAAATGTTTCACACAAGAAAAGGATTTGAAAAATCATATTAAAATTCACACTGGCGAGAAACCTTTTAAATGTGAATTTTGTTTAAAAGGTTTCATACAATCCAGTCATTTAAAATTGCATATTCGAATTCACACTAACGAAAAACCTTTTAAATGTGAAATTTGTTCAAAATGTTTTTTTGACTCTGCTCAATTAAAAAGTCATATTGAAACTCACACTGATGAAAAACCTTTCAGATGTGATATTTGTTCAAAATGTTTCACACGAGAATGTGGCTTAAAAGAGCATAATATTAGAATTCACATCGGTGAAAAACCATACAAATGTGAAATTTGCTCAAAATGTTTCCCACAACAAAGGCAGTTAAAAAAACATATTAAAACTCACACTGGCGAGAAACCTTTTAAATGTAATATTTGTTTAAAAGGTTTCAAACAATCCGATCATTTAAAAATGCATATTCGAATTCACACTAACGAAAAGCCTTTTAAATGTGAAATTTGTTCAAAATGTTTCATACAATCCGGTCAATTAAAAAATCATATTCGAATTCACAATGACAAATCTGACAAGTTAAACAACCATATTAGAATTGACACTGTTGAAAAATCTTTCAAATGTGAAATTTGTTCAAAATGTTTCACAAAAAACGGACATTTAAAAGATCATATTAAAACTCACACTGGTGAAAAACCTTTCAGATGTGAAATTTGTACAAAATGTTTTAGAATTTCCAGTCATTTAAAAAGGCATATTAAAATTCACACTAAGGAATCTGATAAGTTAAACAACCATATTAGAATTGACACTGGTGAAAAATCTGTCAGATGTGAAATTTGTTCGAAATGTTTTACACAATCCGGTAGTTTAAATAGGCATATTAAAACTCACACTGATGAAAAACCTTTCAGATGTGAAGTTTGTTCAAAATGTTTTACACAATCCGGTAGTTTAAAAAGGCATATAAGAAGTCACACTGGTGAAAAACCTTTTCAATGTGAAATTTGTTCAAAATGTTTCACCCAAAAAGGTACCTTAAAAGAGCATATTAGAACTCACACTGACAAATGACTTTTTATAAATATTGTTAATGTTAATACACTTTTATAATTAACATAAATATGTAAATAAATAAATTTATTATTCATCTTTTTAGTTTTTATTTTATAAACAATTTCTAGATATTAGAGACTACTTGAATTTGGAATATAAATTCTATTTTTTTAAATCTTAAATTTATGGTCTATCGAAAATTTTGATTGGTGTAACATCTGGAATTCTTGGGGACCATTCTATTGTTTTTAGCCTACTAATCAATCTCCTAAGTATATATATTATTATTATTATGGATTCACTTCGTGATCGTCTTTTATGATTCTTATATTTCCTTTTCTTAACACTCCGGCTTGTAGGTCTGGTTTCTGGTAATTTAATTAAGTTTGGTTCGCTGAATACGAATATGATAATGGCGATGGTGTCCAAAACGGACCTCGTCTTCAGGAATTTTATGCAAATTTGATACAAAATGAGTGTGCACTCGGTACTAGGAGGTTTTTGAGGTCACTGAACACTAATTTCATATAATGATTTTGCTAAATCATTTGCATAAAAATTTATGAATCCGGGCGCGTGCATAGAAGTCTAACTTCTACCGGCAGTCCCACTTTTAAAAAACAAGTGAAATATCTCAAAATTTTGTTTTTTAAGAGTTTTCAAAAAATTGAGATAACATCTATAAAACCAAAAGATATCAAAAGTCAATAATCGATTCAAAATTTTTTTTTTATTTTTGAGTTTTGATATCTCAAAAACAGAAAAAGATATCAAAACGCGGTTTCTTGAGTTTGATTCAAAATTCAATTCTAATATAATATCTATTTTCAAATTTCACAAAAGTATACAGGGAAAGTAAAAGATGTAAAAAACGAAATAAAAAAAACGAGTGTGGCAGTCAGTGGGACTGCCGGTAGAAGTTAGACTTCTATGCACGCGCCCGGATTCATAAATTTTTATGCAAATGATTTAGCAAAATCATTATATGAGATTAGTGTTCAGTGACCTCAAAAACCTCCTAGTACCGAGTGCACACTCATTTTGTATCAAATTTGCATAAAATTCCTGAAGACGAGGTCCGTTTTGGACACCATCGCCATTATCATATTCGTATTCAGCGAACCAAAAATCCGCCGAGTTTAAGTGTGCACTGATTTTGTATAGAATTTACATAAAACCCCAGAGAACAGGTAAATACCCTAGGCACCAAGTGCCTCGGAGACTTTCGACATCATGATATTCGGATTCAGCGACCCCGAAAACCCCGAGTACATAACTTCAACCCATTTGGAATACTTACCGAGTTGTAATTTTTCTATCTATTGTCTGTTCGGAATGCACTTTTCGGCTATTTTTAAAAACTCTGTTTTTGTAGCCAACAACCTCAAAAGCATAGTTCAGGATATAATGCCAACATCTGACGGTACTATGGACTACAATACAATACTCATTAGTGAATATTATTATTAATATAATATAGGTACTAAACTTAATATGGTTACTTACGTGACAGAACTATAAAATAATCTGTCTAACACAACGTGATACGTCAACTTTGATATTCAAAACATTAGCTCATACTGTTTTTTGTATATCTATCGCTTTTCAATGTACTGAATGTTTAAACGGTATTCAAAGGATTTATAGTTATGACTAATAACATGTTGTAAATATTTCATCTTTAAACTGTGAAAGGCTTTCGCGGCCATTGTCTTGCTGACTTGACGTTTCGCCAACACGAGCGGTTGGCATCTTCAGAAGTTGCTTCCTGGTTGACAGTCTGCGATGCCGGCCTAATAGCCCAAAAACTATTGGTACAATATTTCATCTTTGTTTTTACCGACCAATATACCTTATAAGTGTTTCTGTCTCTCTTTTACTTATACCATTACATATGTACTGATTTTTCGCATTTAACTGGATACATTTTTTTCCACCGAGTGCACGAATGGAAGTATAACTTCAATAAAAATTTAAAAACCTCGTACGGACGAAGTAGAGAATGTTTTTGAGGAAATGAATAATATTTATAAAATATTTAAAAAATAAAACTCAGTGTTTCTGCATTTACAAACATTTTTATTTACATACAAATAAATAATATAAATTGACAATTATAAAATTATTGAATACAAAATATTTTGTAGAAAAAATGTAAACATAACGTAATGTAAGCTGTTTTAGAAGTGTCAAATTGTTATTTTTAAAACTAAAATTAGGTATTCTTCAAATTAAAATGAGATTTGTACAATTTATATCTAAATAGAAACCAGAATTCTGAAAAAATTGTCACATGATTTATAAAGAAAAAAGACATCGCATTAGATAACATATTGCAACGAGATAACCGAATAAGTAAAGGATTTTTGCAGTTTTTAGTAATTTGGAACAAATACCCCGACGCCGTCGGGGGTTATAAAACCAAAGTAAATCTCGAACTTTGTTACTCGTTTCCGTTGTCCGCGTGTTCTAGTAACTCTTCATCCAATCACCAGATATTTGAAGTTTCCCACGCACCAGTTTGTGTATATTCTCCATTCGATTATGAAGATCGGCGACATATTCTTCACGAGACACGTCTTTAACAGGTTTACAACCAAACACCAAGTTACATGGTAGTCTCATTTTTTTACCGAACAGGACTTTCGTAGCTGTTTGGCCTATTGATTCTTTAATGGGCGATTGAGTTTCCATTAGGAATAGTGGAAAATGTCGATTCCAATCAGGAAGCCACCACCACTTTAATAGGTATATTTTGACTCCGTTAAGATTTAAGCTGTTTAAGAATGGCCAATCTCTATCCTTATTTGGTTATCCCGTTACAATATTTTGATTGCTACTTAAAAATTAATCATTACTTGAATCAATTGCAGGAATATGTGATTTTATGTTCTCTAATATTGCGTTAATACGTTCTATATCATACCATCTACTATATTTTTTTAAGTAATACTGAAGTGTTTCAATTTCATTTGTATTATATTCCTTTGTTAATTCATTAAAATTAGTTGAATTTACAATATTGGTAATAATAATCTCTAATTTTCCATGTAAAATTACATCTAACCATGTCGTACCACTGTGAATTGGACTTTTACCACGATTATTTGGTTTAAGCAAAATTGTTTTTAAAGATTCTAAGCCCAAGTTATTGTGTATAAAATTTAAAAATACTTTACACATATTATCAAAACAAGACTGTTTATTTAAAATTAGATGAAGTGCTGTATCTCCATCTTTATTACTTGACATAATCATATTATTTAATATATCATTACCAAGTTTGTTAAAAATTAAATCCAATAAAAAGTGCATACTTTCAGAAGTTCCATACTGAGCCATTACCATTATAATATTTTCATCATACATGTTGCTGATATGAATAGAATTAAGAAAAAATTCTGTATCAACATTGCAAGATAAAAAAGATAATAGCGATTCAGTAATATTATACTTTCTCTTAATTAAAGCCTTAAATAGTGCAGTTTCACCATTTTTGCATTTCGATTTTAATAAGCAGTTTAAAGTATTATATAAACCTGGATCATTATCAACATTTTTTAAAAATTTTAATATCACTAATAATGTTTTGTCAAATCCTCTTTCACAAACCCAATGCAAACAAGTATAGTCATTTTCTGGTGTTTTTATTAACAGCATTTCTTTTACACTAGTTTTATCAACGTTCTCATAAAACCAATTTAATAAAAGTGTAGTAGTATGTGTGTTACCATTAACAATTCTTTAAACAAAATATTTTCTTCTGGATTTATTGAAGTAATATCTTTAAAAATAGTTTCGGTGAAGGATTTTTTTATAACATTTAAAATTGAGAAAACGTCACATTTATCTATATCAGTCTCAATTTTTAATTCTGTCAAATTTTTGTTCGTTTTAGATACGATCAGTTACAGCAATTTTAAACTTTCTAATATTGTGTTAATACGTTCTTTGTCGCTCCGTTCACTATAATTTTCTAAGTAATACTGAAGTGTTTCAATTTCATTTGTATTAAATTTCATTTTTAATTCACTAAAATTATTTAATTTTACAATATTGGAAAGGATAACATTTAATTTTTTGTCTAAAATTGTATAGTTCTTTGCGTTATCATAGTGAATTGGACTTTTACGGGAATTGTTTGGTTTGAGTAAAATTGTTTTTAAACCTTCTAAGCCCAAGTTATTGTGTATAAAATTTAACAATACGTTACAAATTTTATCCCAATAAAACCCTTGATTTAAACTGAGGTGAAGTACAGTATCTCCATTTTTATTACTTGACATAATCATATTATTAAATATATCCCTACCTAGTTTGTTAAAAATAAATTTCAATAAAAAGCGCATGCTTTTGCTAGTTCCATACTGACCCATTAACATTATAATATTTTCATCTCTTTTTTTGCTGATATGAATAAAATTATTAAGATATTCTATATCAACATGGCTAGATAAAAAATTTAATAGCGATTTAGTAGTGTTATCCTTTCTATTAATTATAGCCTTAGTTAGTACAGTTTCACCATTTTTACATTTTGATATTAATAGGCAGTTTAAGATATTACATAAATCTGAATCCTTTTCAAGATTTTTTAAAAAGTTCAATACTACTAATAATGTTTTCGAAAATCCTTTTGCACAAACTAAATCCAAACAAGTGTGATGTGTTGGTGTTTTTACTAACAGCATTTTTTTCATAGTACTTTTATCAACGTTCTTATAAAACCAATTTAATAAAATAGTAGTAGTTTTTGTACTATCCTTAATTATACTTTTAAACAATATATTATTTTTTGAATTTATTGAGATAAATTTTTTATATATAGTTTCTGTGAACGATTGTTTCAAAAAATCTAAAATTAACCCAACGTCAACTTTAATTTCTAGTTGTTTTAACTTTTCTATGTCTTTAGATAGTATTAATTTATTTTTATGCTCATCCTGTATTATTCTTATCCACTTTGAAAGATGTGTTAATATTTTTGTTTGGTCAAATATCAAGATATGTTCAATAAATTGTTTTAAAAACTTTTCTAGGTTATATAAAATAATTTTCAATGTTAATAAATCATGTTGCGCTGTTTTAAAAATAGTATCTAAAAAACATAAAGTTTCGTTTTTAGGTTTAAATTTCCCCATTAAAACATTTTTTAATATTTCGGTTTTATCTCCAATCAATATATATCTCAATAATCGTTGATTTTCTTTAATAGCATTTAAAACAATTCCAAATAATTTTATTTTATCAGCAATTATTATTTTTTGGAATAAACTATAATTTTTGTATTTACTTTCCAAAATATTATTGACGAACTTGGGATCCATTTTAAATTTATTTAAAATATTTTTGATCGTAGATAAGTATGATTTACCTATCACATTATTTTCGTCGTACTGTAGAGATGCCTCAATTAATGTATATAAAACATTTTTATACCTGCCTGCCAGCATTATGCGTTGAAGAATTTCAGGATATTTCATGATTTTATCGATTAAAAATATAAGAATTGTGTTGTAACCTTCTTTTGCAAGAGTATGTAAAAAATTATCACATGTATCTTTAATGTACAATGCTTTAACTGCATCTTCCATAATATCAATATTATCTAATTTATTCTTTTTTAGCTTTTCTAGCTGACGGTTAAAAAAATCACGAATAACTCTATACTCACTTTTGAAGAAAACTGTTTGAAGCAGAAGAGTTTGTATATCAGTAGAATCTAAATGATTTATACAATAGTCACTTAAAAAGTAGCCTGCAAAACTACGATGTATAAAATCCAAATGAGTACCTTTTAGAACTACAAGACCTGTTCTGGCCAATAGATAATTTTGTGTATCATCCATTACATTGCTGTAACGATCTGGAAATAAAACTTGTTTTGCAACTTCATAAAAATAATTTTTTAAATTATTTGTAAATTGAATTCGTATTTCCGCTGATGCAACATTGTTACCCAATTCTGACTTTTCATCGTAATATATGTCATATTTTATTTTTACGAATTTATCATACAAATCTAAAAGATGGAAATTATTTTCGATTTCAAATTTATTGCAAAATATAATTTCAGCTAACATTCTTAAATGAAGAGGAATAAGGTTAAAGGAAGTCTCATTATCTCTTATTTTTGATTTCCATTTAACCAACAACTTGTGTGCAAATTGTGAAAAATTTAAACCATTAATGTTACTTCGTAAAACAGCATTATCTGTTGATAATTCATCATTAATGCTTTGAATTATTTCTGAAACTACATTTAGGTCTATAAATGAGTTTTTACGATCTTTAAATAAAGAATTAATTTCTTTTAAATATTCAAGCATTTTTGTACGAAGATCTTTATTATCTTGTATATCATAGAATTTTAAACTATACTGCCAATATTTTCTTAAAAAACTTATTTGATCTTCTTCATTGAAAGGTTTAAGCATAAGAGCTGGTGTCTGAAAATTATTTTCCAATAAACTTTTTTCATGTATTCGAGTAGTTATATATATTTTGGAAATCTTAGATTTGTAAATAGCTTTAATTAGTGTTATTGTCTGATCTCTGTGAATTGGACTTATCTCATCAAATCCATCAAACAAAATAACAATTTTAGGTACTAAAAACTCTTCATCTTGAATAATTAAACTAAATTTAAGTAGTTTATGTTGAATTTGATTATTTTTTTCAGGACACCCTAGAGCCATTTCTGCAAAATATTCAACAGCCATTTCGATATCATCTTCACTAAATGTTATATCTTCTAAACACTTCATCTTATTTTTGTCATTTTTGGAAGCAAAGTCGTTTAGATTAATTCTTATTGTCCAAATGCAATCACTTATTTTTTGTATATTTTTGGCCAAACTTGTCAGGAATGTTGATTTTCCTACACCAGCATCGTTTGCTATGATCACAACTTTTTCCTGTATATTATGCGTTTCATCTTCATGAAAATAATTTTTATTATCAATTTCCAGATATTTTGAAATTTCTGAAAATTGTCTGTTAGAGTTTTTCCAATATAAATTATCCTCTTTATAATCCAACCAGTAAATAGAATTATTGTCAGCTGTAGATAATTTTTGAAATATATCATTTTGATCATCATTTTCAGTACACAAAATAATTCCATTAAAATACTTCTTGTCATTGCTGTAATATTCAATTTTGTTTTTTTTAATTCCCAATTCTAGAACTTGTGATTCATTTATTTCTGTCACAAAAAATACCTGCCCTTTTATATTTTTTAAAATTTTACTATTTATTTTTTGTCTATGGAGATTTCTAGGAATATAATATTCTTGTATGTTATTATTAAAATCAAATGCTTTGGTATCTCCAATTTCTATCTTGAATTTCTCAATTATAACATTTACATTCTCTTTATTAAATAATTTTTGAGCAGTTTTAATATTGATTATTTTATTTAGTTCTATTTCCCTTCCTTGAAAGTTACAATTTTGTTTTAACAAAGATTCCTGTGTCTCCTTGCTCAATGTGTTGAAGTCTATATTATACTCTACTTTTCTATTGTTTGGAAAATCTTTTAAACTATTAGTGACCAAATCGTCTTTATTCTTTTCTGAAATTAGGATTAACCTTTTTTGTTTATTGGTTTTTAAAATTGAATCTATTCTTCTAAAAATTGATTGTAACATTTTCTTATTCATATTTGTTTTTGCTTGGCATTCTATTATCAATAGATTGTGACATTTTGGAGAGTTATATGATTTAAATATAAGATTTTGTGTTTGCCGTCTAAGAAGTGTTCTCATTCGTAAAAATATGAATTCATCATGTGCTGTATAACCATGGAGATGTAAATTATCTAATTCTAATGTTCCTAGTATCTGAATCGACATTAATCTGGTGGAATTTGTTACTATATGTAAAGATTGTGTAAGTTTGTCCAAATCAAAACTGTTGTTAAAATTAATACCATAACTTCTTAATTTATTCGGATAAGCTACACTTAAACCTGATGCCAATAAATTGCGGATTTTTTGTCTAATTTCCTTCAGATAATTCTTGATATCTTCCTCTGTGAGGAATGTACTTCGTCCTTTATGATACTGCTTAAACCATTGTAGCATTTCTTTTTGAAATGAATCATTTAATAAATCGCTGTTTAATAGTTGATATTCTTGCCCTAATTTATCACTTAAAAATGAGTTTAATTCATCATCATCCGGAAATTTCGTTATGATTCTAAATTTATTTATAAAATCATCAAGATTTTCTTTAAGTTTATTTTCGTCTATTAATAATTCTAATGTTACTAATTTAGAGGTTACTTTTCCTAAATCTTCTTTAATAAGTATTTTAATAGCTTCTACATTAGCATTTGGTTCTTTTAGTAATATTTTAGTTTTTTCACTAATATATTCAACTATTTTTGTTCGTTTGATACTTTTATCTATTTCTGGTATTGTTGATAGTTCTATAAGTTTTTCTAAGTAAGAATTTACTATATCTTTACGATTCAGAAATTCGTTAGCTTCTTCATGTAAATCTATATAAAACTGAGTATTTGGATTTAAGTATTCACTTAATTGAAGCTTTTTCTCTTCTGGTACCTCTTTTAGTAGATTGATTATTTTCTTAACTTCTTGTGTTGCTTCTTCAAATATTTGCTTATAGCTATGATCTGTTTTTTTAATATTCTTATTTGGTTCCAAATTTGCGCGAAATTCTTTTAGATTTTTATAAGCATCAATAGATAAAACTTTAGTTTTTAGTTTTAGAATTGTATCAAATGCCTTTCTTAATGGTATTACGTTATTTTTTATATTGGAATCAACAAGTCCATTCGCATAATCTATTTTTTCTCTTATTGCATTATTCGAAATTGTCTGTCCAATAAGTTCCAAAAAGTTCATAATAGACGGTTTTTGTGTTATGTCCTTAGAATTCAATACTATATCTAAAAACGTTTGCGTAAATAATTCCGATAATTCAGGTTGAGCATCTGCAGAAAATTTGTATTTATTAAATTCCAGATCGTCATTGAAATAAAAAAAATTGTCATCTTCTATGTCTGAGTCAGCTATAAAATAATTTTGCCAAGCTGTCGTAATTTTTTGATCTTTTGCATTTGTTTTAAAATCAAAATCAGTGTTGGTACACAAAATAAACTCACTTAGTTGAGAATCTTTGAATGTAGGATGAGCTTTAATTTTGCAAAATGATAAAAAGTATTTCTGTAGACTAAAATCCCCTTCATTCGTGCTAACCAAATCACTGATTTTAATTGTGCTTTTATCAGGACTTAATGTGTGTTTAACCTGCAAAAATTTCCATATCCAAGTTGTGTCTGTAACTGACTGTTTGTATTTAATTACAACATCATCAAATTTTTCTGCTGTATCCATTTCTGTTGCTAAATCAAAACATGGATAATTTGTGACCGCTTGAATAGCAAATAATAATAAAAGTTTTAACTGGTATAGAGTTCCATGTAGAGTAGTTTTGAGACCAGATGATGACGATGCATACGTTGAATTAGCGGTGTAATCAGGTTTACATTTCTTTTTTAATGGACCATCATCAGAACTTAAAATTCTTTTTTGAGTTGATGTACTTGGAGTTGAAAGATGATCATCAATGTCCATTTCATTCATTGTTACAAAGAGCTAAAAATAAATATTTAAAATTATTTCTAAACAATTGAAAAAAATCGAACTGTTAAAAATGCAATAAATTTGATAGAAATTGTTAAAAATCGAAAACAATCATTAAAATCAAAAAGTATCGTAAGAGAATGGTAAATAATTAAATATCCAAGACGAATTCTAAAAAATCCCAGAAAATCAGATATATAAATTAAAATTTACATTATTTACAGAATTAAAGCAAAACAACCGTAAAAATCAAAGAGAATCGAAAAAAGTTGTTAGGGTTACAAAATAAAAAATCTTAAAAAAATGTAAAACCTGTAGAAAATCGAAAAAATCCTAAAAAAAACACGAATATGGTAAGGTTTATAAAACATCATTAAAAATATACAAAATAGTAGAAAATCTTAATACACTGTGAAAAAGCAGAAGAAACAAGGAAAACAGAAAAAATACAAAATAAATATCAAAATTATCATAAAAATCCTATCGAATTGTAAAAAAATCGTGGAAATTCTAAATAATGTAAAATATCAAAAATTTCGTAAAAAACGTAATATATCTTAAAAATCGAAGACGATTGAAAAAAAAGTAAAAATAAAAAAAAATGTTAGAAAATCGAAGACAATCGAGAAAAAAAAATGTAAAAATTTTTAAAAATCACTGTAATCAAAAGAATTGTTGAATTCGTTGAAAACGTAATAATCGTAGAGATTTGGAAAAAACGTTAAAATCGTAAAAACTCCAAAAAAAACTTCAAATTAAAAATATTTTAAAAAATTGTGGAAAATCATAAGAATTTTCACAAATTAAATAAAAAAAGTATTGGAAATTAGATAAATTGTTAAAAATTAAAAAAACTACAATGTAGGAATCGTATAAATCATAGGAAAAACGTAAAAAATAAATAATAGTTATTTATGAAACAGTTTGTGAAGTATGCTTTTTGCGCTCGCACTCCATGTTTAGAGCACGAGCGAAACGAGTGCTATATATCGTGTAAGTGCGCAAAAAGCACTTCACGCACAGTTTCATACAATATTTTATCTACGATAATCAAATAAAAAATAATTACAAGAAAGCAATTTATTTTCAATTCATATCTACAATTTTAATACCTTTCAAATTTAAAAATTCAAACTACAAAACTGTCAGAATAACTTTTGTTGAAATTTAATGCTCTCATAGCAACACCATGACAACGCGAATGCTAAGGATATTTGATTATATGAAGGTGTGTCAAAAACAGTGCGAAAAAGTAAATCCCATTTAAAATACATTGTTACTTCACGCACACTTTTAATCCTTCACGCACTGCTGTCTATAATGACAGTTTTCACGAACTAAAAATTGATACATAATATAAGGTAGAGTAGATAAAATAGTTATTTTTAATATGAGTATTAAAAGTGACGTTTTATTTTGTGAGTGAAAAAGTTTGTGAAATGAGCGGAGCGAATTGAACAATTTCACGAACAAAATAAAATCACTTTTAACATAAATACCATACAATGTTTTTTGTACAACTGCCCTATTTTGATAATGAAATGGGCGAATTTGCAATGATAATAAACTAAACCGTGTTAAAAGTAAACTAAAGCGTGTTAAAAGTATTTTTAACACGCTTCCATGTAAACAATCAATTTTTACATTGTTTGCTATCATTAAAAGTGTCACTTTTAATGACAGTTGTACAAAAAAGCTTTAAGATATTATAAAAATAGTAAAAACTCGTATGGAAACTAAAAAATTGTGGTAAATCGTAAAAAAATCAAAAAGAGTCGTAGAAAATTAAAATAAAACCTTTAAAATAATAAAAGAAGTCTTAAATATCGTTAGAAATCATAAAAAACTAAAATAATCGTTGAACACAAAACAGTAGAAAATAAAAAATAATCGTAAAAAATCAAATAAAATCGACAAAAAACATAAAAATCGTTAAAAACTAAGAAACTCAAAATCAGTAACAATTCTTAACAATTTTGGTAATTCAAATAAAAAAAGAATTGATTAGAAAAAAAAAACTAAAAATAATCGTCTATTCCATAGAAAATCATTGTTAAAACTATGAAAATTAAAAAAAATATATAAAAAGTTTATAAATATTTGTAAAAAAAGATGTTGAAAATTATAAAAATTTTAAAATATTGAATGAACAAACATAAAAAATTATTATAAATTGAAAAAAACGTTACAAATCGGAAGACTTTATTTTGACAAATTCCAATTCAATGTTTATTTTGTCTTTTATGGAATATAAACTTATTATTATTATTAACTGTATAAATTATTCAAAATCTACAAAAGTCGTAAAAATAGTGGGAAAAATAAAAAAAAAACAGTAAAGGGATGACAAAAAATCATAGAAATAGTAAAGAAATTTTAAACAGATTAAAAAACCGTTTAAAATCAAGATAAAACGTGAAAGTCGAGAAAAACCGCAAAATTCATAGAAAATGAAAAAAAACAGAAACCCGTAAAAAAATCGAATAAATCGTAAAAACCAATTAAACACCGTTAAAAATGTAATAAATTATATATTGGAATGAGTCCAAGGAGAGAAATTCCATATCTATGTATAAATCGTAGTTAATAGTAATAGTAATAAAATCGTAAAAATAGTATAAAATTAAAAAAAGGTATGAGATTGTAAAAAACATGATGGTCGTAAAAAGTAGTTCAAATCATAAAAATCAAGGACTATAAATTTTTTTTCGATATTGTAGAAATTCAATAAGTAAATCAGTAAATTAAAAAAAAAAATATCGTAAAAATAGAAAGAAAAGCGAAATCGTAAAAGTCTAGAAAATTGCAAATGAAAAAACCAGAAACCGTACAGAATCGTACAAAATCAAAAAAAAAATATAAGAAATTAGTAAAATGGTAAAAAAACGGTCGAAAAGTATACAATTAAAATTGAAAAAAATCGTAGAAAATCCCAAAAAATAATAAAAAATCTAAAAAAGTTTATAATTTAAAAATTCAAAAAAAGATTTGTAAGAAAACAAAAAAACAAAAACAAAAAATCGTAAAAATGATATTAAAACGTTAAAAAAATGGAAAAATCAAATTTTCAGTATATTAAAAAAATCTAAAAACGGTAGAAATTGAAAAATCATAGAAACTTGAAAAAGATTGTAGAAACTGTAAGAAATGAAAAGAATTCGTAAAAAACTAATAGAAATAAAAAAATCGAGAGAATTTAATGACGTCAAAAAAATTGTGAAAAATAAAAAAATCGCAAAAGTTTTATTAAATCGTAAAAGAATGTTGAAAACTGCTGACATCGTAAGAAAACAAAGTAAAAATCGTAGAAAATGACAAAAAACTAAGTTATCGTACATAATCCAAAAAAAAACAGAAATAATAAAAAAACCTAAACTAAAGAAAACCATGAAATTATAGAAAAACTTTAAAAATTTTATCATATCATAGAAAATTTTAAAAAATTGAAGAAATCGCAAAAATAAATAAAATTATAAGCAAAACAAACATAGTAAAAATCAAATTTTAAATATAATAAATGAAACCGAGAAACTGTAAAAAAATTTAAAAGAGCAGAAATTGGAAAAATCGTAAAAACTGTACAAAATCAAAAAAAGATTTCTTAGAAATCTAAAAAAACGCAAAATCGTAAAAAATCGAAAAAAAAAACATGGAAATAGTGGATAATCGGTAGAAAATCAGAAAAAAATAGTTTAACATTAACAAAACATTAAACATAATACAAAACATCGTAAGAATCTACTTTTTAGGAGAATATACCCTAGAAAATAAAAAAAAAGAACCAAATATTCATAGAAAATTATAAGAAATTGTAAAAAAAGTTTAAAATAAAAAAAAAGATATTTAATAAAAGAATATAGAAAAGTGAGATATCCAAAAATAATTGTAAAAAATCAAAAAAATCCTAACAAATCGAAAACAATCAAGAAATCGTAGAAAATCCAAGAAATCGTAAAATTCCTTTTAAATCGTAATGATTTAAAAAAAAAATTAAAAAATCATAAAAACCTTAGTAAATCAAAAACAAAATTCGTAAGTAACCATAAAAGCCGTAGAAACATGTAAAAGTCGTAGAAAAAAAAACGTGTATTAACAAAAATCACAGAAAATCGAAAAGAATTTGAAAAATTTGAAACGTACTTATTTAAAAAAAAACTAGTAAATCGTAAAGAATCCGGCACACTTGGCCAGATTTTGTGTGACGAAGAAGTACATAGAAGGAGAACTCCTGATAAGTACGGCAACGTCGCACATAAGGGTGGAGCGAGGCTGCGTAGAAAAAGTGAGAAGGGTACAGGGTGGTACCTATGACGTTACTCTTTTTATAATAATATTTGTGATAATATTATAAACTATAAATTAAACACAAAACTATTAATTAATATTTCTAAATGATAGATATTGCTATATAATAAACATTTATACAGGGTGTCCCCGATTGGACTAAAATATAGGAAAAAAAAATGTTTGTAACTTTACGTAAAAATGTTATTCTTTGTAAAAGTTTTTGCTAGTCTCAAAACCCCTAAATCTGAAATAAAAACAATAATATTTAAAAAAATTATCAAGAATTTCAAGAAAACAATAATAGAAGCTAAGAAAGATACAAACACACCCAAAAATGTTAGCAAAAAAGTTTCTAAGTTTCATTTTTTTGATTGAATCAGATTATCCCAGATTATCCATAGACAATTTGATTTAATCAAAATACATGAAATGATTATCCATAGATAATTTGATTAAATAAAATAAATGAAACTTAGAATTTTTTTTGCTTAAATTTATGTGTTTTTTTGAGGTATTTTGTAATTGCATTGGTTTTATTAGAGAAATCCATTTTTAGTAAAGATAAATTAGAAAAATGTTTTTATTTAACAAACATGAAGAAACTTTAAAGAAATTCGAGAAATTATGTCACGACTGTCTTTTGTAAGAAAGGGATTAAAACGATAAAATAATCCGAAAACGGCTAGCGTAAGATTTTGTAAATATCTTATTAAAGAGTTTTTAAGACCCATTATAAAATTGGTTTAGGGTATAAAACCTGACGAAAAATGTAATTTGTGTTTATTTACCGCTTTTTGTCGTGAGAGTGAAGTACGCTAAATTTTGAAAAGTTATTCGGCTAAATTTTGAAAAGTTTTTTCGGACCGTTGTTGTTGGAAAATGGAAACGTTAAAAATCGTTGAAACATTGAAGGGAAAGCCAGCATTGATGTTTGAAAGTCATTTCTTTCATATTAGAAATGAAGGGAAGGAGGCAACGTTGTGGGGGTGTGCTAAAAGACAAAGCGAAAATTGCGAAACTTGCTTGGTGAAAACTCGACTTAATGTAAGTTGCATTATATTTATTAGTTATGTATTTCATATTTATAATTTATATTTATTATTATTATAATTATATTTAAGATACTAGGATAATATACCGTATGTCCCCAGATTGAGTTCACAAGAGAAAAAAAATTATTTTTAATTTCTCAGAAAATTTTATTGTTTTTAAAGATTTTTGCTTAATTCAAAAACCTCATGTAGCATATCAGTTTTTCGCTATGTTTTCTTTTAAGGCTTAAAATCATAAATTTCTTCAGTAGCAATAAAATAAAATAAAATTTTCTAAGAATTTAAAAATCATTTTTTTTTCCTCTTATGAACTCAATCCGGGGACATACTGTATAATATAACACTTATTTACATATATTATTTATTGATCACTTTTATAGTTTTTAATAGGGGATTGGTGAATTGGAAGTTTTGGAGAAACAGGATCATAGTTGTAAACGTGTACTTTGCAACGAAACCATTTCAACTGCTGTTTGTAGCTCAAGAAAACGTGCCAGAGAGGAGGACTTGCCAGCTTTTAAATTATATGAAGAAGAAATTTTGCCGCTCTACAAATCTGAAGACCCGGAAAACCTTCCAAATTTTAATTCTTTCAAAACCCAAATCAACTGAATCAAAGCAAAAAGAAGAGGTACTCCAAAAAATCCTGTGACATCATCAGAAATACTTCTAAAAGAAGAGGCCGCAAAATTTTTGCTGTTTGCTGAAGAAGTAGACAACGAAACAATGATTGTTTTTGCTAGTACCAAGAGCAGAAATTTATTAAAAAACAAACAAGAGATGTTTTTGGACGGCACATTTAAGTTTGCAAGTAAACAATTCGCACAATTGTATACCATACATACAGACATTGGGAGCACAGACAGTGAAACATTGATAGTTCCACTAGTTCCAGTAATCTTTGCGTTATTGCCGAACAAAAAGTTTACAACATATAGTGTTTTGTTTAAAAAACTAAAAGAAGTAATACCTGATTGGAAGCCGACTAATTTTATGTTAGACTTCGAAGTTCCAGTTATCGAAGCACTAAAAAAAACTTCGTGGATGCCACAATAAAAGAATGCCATTTCCATTTCCACCGAGTATACATTGCAATAAATGTATAAGTATGTTTTATATTTTAATATTTACAAAAATAACTGTACACTCTTCAATTTGTTATTTTTATATTATACCAACTTTCCAATTTTAGAATTTTTTAAATTTTTTTATTTTTTATTAATTTTACAATTAAACTTTAAATATAAGAAGAAAAAAATTTTCTTCAATATGATACAAACAAAACAAAACATTTAGACAAAGTTTTCTTTCAAATCTTAAAACATTTCAATTTTGTTAATTCAAAACCTGCATTCCTATATTCATAAAGGGGGTGCATCAAGAAGGGTGCATTCAGCATACCCCTTCTCTTGAATATTACATTGCGTGCGCAACTCTACTATGTAACTGGGTACCACCTTCGCCGGGCAACGTTGCCGCATCAAAATCGTACCTGAAAAATCTGGCCAAGTGTGCCGACACCATCGTAAAAACCTTCGAAAATAAAAAAAAAATCGTAAGAAACTGGGTAAACCGTAAAAACCGTAAAAAAACAAAAAAATAATATTAGAAATTGTAGATAACTGATAAAAAAATAGTATAAAAATAATCAAAAAACATCGAAACTATTAAATATCGAGTGTACCTATTGACAAAAAAAAATTGCGAAAAATAAAAAAAAACAGGAAAAACCTTAGAAAACGGTAGGAGTTTTAAAAATCATAGAAAACCGTGTGGTCTTTGACGTCTTTTCGCATATTTGTTTGCCTTTCTAATTTTTCGCGGTTCAATGTTAACTGAACAGTGCTACCAACTTTACAGTGATACTAACTTTCATGCTAATACAGGGTATCTCATTATATTCTGACTGTTTTTAAGAGCTTATATCTTCGTAACGGTTCTAGATCATACGATGCTGTTTTTACAGTTAGGTTTAGTTTAAAATTACCGTAAGTTTTGTTGTGACACATTTATATATTTATATCGGTTTACCCGCTAGAAAAGTGACGTATTTTCAGAAAACAGTAGATGTAATTTTTTAAATGGGAGACCCCGTATATGTAGCAATTTCCTAAAAGACGCATATTTTTACTTCATAACAATACCTTAAAGTTTAAAATCGGTGCACAGAAAGGGAAGTTAAAATTAAAAAATTACATCTACTTTATTCTGAAAATACGCCATTTTTCTATCAGGTAAACAACAGTTGCTTAGATATACCTAAGCTTTTAAAAACAGTCAGAATATAATGAGACACCCTGTATTACATACAATCATAATAATTCTGATCACAGTAAAATGACTCACCAGGTATAAAAAGTTATTCAAGTAATCGAACTGGGAATCTTGAAACGAAGATTATATTCATATTACTTCGAAATATATATTAATATGTAAATAATTATCATTTAAATAATCTACAATAATTGAAAATCAGGTAAATGTTATCATCACAAGATATAAAACAAAAATAAAAATGGGAGGTCGGTGGTTCTTTAATAGCCTGCAGGCAACAGTTTCTTCTAAGTATGATCCTAAAAACAAATTTCAAATTCGTCTAAGCTAACCGAAACCTTAGTTAATTTATCCATTTGTAAAGGTAACTGACGTGTATCACCGTGGGTTTATACAGCGAATACGATAAAATAAGGAATAAGATAAGAATAAATATAGTTTAAAAAAACTAAAAAACACGCTTTTATAGCATATGAAACTAACAAGTAAAAAAATAAATGTAATTAAGGAAAACTAAAAAGCATGTTTCTGAAAAACATCGAACTAAAAAGTTAAAAATAATTTTCAAAATAAAATTAAAACAAAAATAAATGAAAAATACTAGTATTATTGTGAAAAAAGCGTGGGCGCTGCATACCATATTTTTCGAATGTCAAGCGCCCACGCTTTTTTCACAATAATACTAGTATTTTTCATTTATTTTTGTTTTAATTTTATTTTGAAAATTATTTTTAACTTTTTAGTTCGATGTTTTTCAGAAACATGCTTTTTAGTTTTTCTTAATTACATTTATTTTTTTACTTGTTAGTTTCATATGCTATAAAAGCGTGTTTTTTAGTTTTTTTAAACTATATTTATTTTTTACTTTTTAGTCCAATTTATTTTATTTCAATAGATTCGTTAATTTGCTGTGACGGTTACAAGACCCTCACTCAATCATTATTCGTTTATTTAGTTGGAAATGCTTTGAAAGCGTGTTTTTTTGATTTCTCAAATTATATTTATTGTATGTATTCATATTGTTGATGATTAAACATATTGTTTCAATCACTTGGAAAAAAAAATTATTATTTTGAAATCTAAAGAATTGTTAGATTAATTCTAAGACAATTTCATTTATATTGTTTATAATTAAACGTATTGTTTTCAGAACTTGGAAAAAAATTACTATTGTGAAATCTAAAGAATTGTTAGATTAATTCTAAGACAATTTCATTCATATCGTTTATAATTAAACGTATTAAACGTGACTAAAAAAAATAACGATACGGGACTCATCCGAGGCAGCAGCCGCGGAGTGGAGAGTTACAAACAAATAAAATTATAATAAAATTTAAGTTAACGAAAAATAATTCAATTCAGAGTAAAAAACGTAGGGTGCATTTTACTACATTTCATAACTTTCTTCTCATAGGTAGTTGCCAATAGAATGATTGTAACATTCAATATATTAAGCACACCCCACGCTTTTTACTCTGAATTGAATTATTTTTCGTTAACTTAAATTTTATTATAATTTTATTTTGAGGTGATTAACTATAAATGATTGTTTGATCTTCTACTACTGTAATATAAACTCTTTGTAATTGAGAATTATTTTCTATTTTTTAGTTCGGTTAGCTATAAAAGCGTGTTTTTTAGTTTTTTAAAACTATTATTTATTTTTAACTTTTTAGTTCAAATAATTTTAAAAGCGTGTTTTTTTAGTTTTTTTTAAACTATTATTTTATTCAAATATCAAACCCCTGCTACACTATTTGGACACCTCGTATTTTTAGATTAAAAAATATATGTATAAGTATATTGCGTGTAGAAATTAAGTGGGACAATATTGACAGTTTCATGGGACAACCATTTTAACAATAAATAATCAAAAATACATTTAGTTTTTTGGATAGTTTGTTTTTTAACGAATTTCTTATGACCACATTTTCTTTGGCGCACAGTGTATCTTAAATAATTTAAATAAGTATAGAACTTGTTTATATAGTTTATATCGGTATTACATCTACAATTTTATCGTGAATAAGTTTGACCAACTTCTTCACGATGGCGTTTAAAAGTTTATTGTGAACATGTTCAATCCCCGAAATAAAAACTCACATCAAACTTCGAATATTAATTAACTATTAATAAATCAACCATCAAACACATTCGTGTTACAAAATTTGTTATTGTTGTCTTTTGTTAAAGTTCACAATAAAATTTGATGAACATTAAAACAAGTGCTAATTCGAAAATTTGGATGAAACCATATGAAATAGCGACCTTGAATTTATTCGTCACCTTTTTTACGATAAAGTTGATGTAATATATATTTAATAGTTATTTATGTATCAAGAACGTAAAACAGGCGTTTATGGACCGCAACGTGTAAATAAGAGCCCGAGCCGCAGGCGAGGGCTATTAACACGTAAGGTCCATAAACGCTGTTTACGCCCGAAATACATACAAACTTTTATGCACGACCGATTTAATAATCATTTATAAAAAAATTGCACTGTAATTGAAAAAAGTCAACTGTCAAATGGCAACTGTCAATTGACAAAAGTCTACCGTCAAATATCAACTGTCAAATGTGAACTGTCAAATGCCAACTGTCAACTGTCAAATGTCAACTGTCAACTGTCAAATGTCAACTGTCAAATGTCAACTGTCAAATGTCAACTGTCAAATGCCAACTGTCAAATGTCAACTGTCAAATGTCAACTGTCACATGTCAACTGTCAAATGTCAACTGTCAAATGTCAAATGTCAACTGTCAAATGGCAACTATCAAATGTCAACTGCCAACTGTCAAATATCAAACGTCAACTGTCAAGTTCCAACTCTCAAATGCCAAATTTGAAATGTTAAATCTCTACTGTCACATGTAAAATATTATCTGTCAGCTGTTAAAAAACAACTGTCAATGTCAACGATTCTTTTAATAAGGATACTTATAAAGGATATTTTTTATTTTTATTTTTTGTGAACAATTTAATATAAATGCCATTTCAACTTGCATGAATTTTATACTTCGAACCTCGATATTATTAACAACTTACACTGTATAACCATTCAACTAATAATTTGTATTCATTCGTGATTTAAAATAAATAATTTGATTGAAAGTAATATGCACAGAGGCTAGAGATAACATTTTAAAACAATAATCTATATACCTATGTTGTCGTTACCATAACAACAAAGTCAAAATAGGTGGTGGCCATTTTTATTTAGACTCATTGTCAGTTTAGATGATTGCAAGTATTTCAATATTTAAGACAAAAAATTACTTTACCGCCCGCCATTTACACTTTATCGCCCGGCGGGCGGTAAAGTAGTCCACGGGCGCTAAAGTGGCACTTTACGCCCGCTAAATGTATGTAATAATCTGTACTTTACCGCCCGGTCGTGCATAATAGTTATTTATGTATCAAGGGCGTAAAACAGGCGTTTATGGACCGTAACGTGTAAGTAAGAGCCCGAGCCGCAGGCGAGGGCTATTAACACGTAAGGTCCATAAACGTGGGCGCTGCATACCATATTTTTCGAATGTCAAGCGCCCACGCTTTTTTCACAATAATACTAGTATTTTTCATTTATTTTTGTTTTAATTTTATTTTGAAAATTATTTTTAACTTTTTAGTTCGATGTTTTTCAGAAACATGCTTTTTAGTTTTTCTTAATTACATTTATTTTTTTACTTGTTAGTTTCATATGCTATAAAAGCGTGTTTTTTAGTTTTTTTAAACTATATTTATTTTTTACTTTTTAGTCCAATTTATTTTATTTCAATAGATTCGTTAATTTGCTGTGACGGTTACAAGACCCTCACTCAATCATTATTCGTTTATTTAGTTGGAAATGCTTTGAAAGCGTGTTTTTTTGATTTCTCAAATTATATTTATTGTATGTATTCATATTGTTGATGATTAAACATATTGTTTCAATCACTTGGAAAAAAAAATTATTATTTTGAAATCTAAAGAATTGTTAGATTAATTCTAAGACAATTTCATTTATATTGTTTATAATTAAACGTATTGTTTTCAGAACTTGGAAAAAAATTACTATTGTGAAATCTAAAGAATTGTTAGATTAATTCTAAGACAATTTCATTCATATCGTTTATAATTAAACGTATTAAACGTGACTAAAAAAAATAACGATACGGGACTCATCCGAGGCAGCAGCCGCGGAGTGGAGAGTTACAAACAAATAAAATTATAATAAAATTTAAGTTAACGAAAAATAATTCAATTCAGAGTAAAAAACGTAGGGTGCATTTTACTACATTTCATAACTTTCTTCTCATAGGTAGTTGCCAATAGAATGATTGTAACATTCAATATATTAAGCACACCCCACGCTTTTTACTCTGAATTGAATTATTTTTCGTTAACTTAAATTTTATTATAATTTTATTTTGAGGTGATTAACTATAAATGATTGTTTGATCTTCTACTACTGTAATATAAACTCTTTGTAATTGAGAATTATTTTCTATTTTTTAGTTCGGTTAGCTATAAAAGCGTGTTTTTTAGTTTTTTAAAACTATTATTTATTTTTAACTTTTTAGTTCAAATAATTTTAAAAGCGTGTTTTTTTAGTTTTTTTTAAACTATTATTTTATTCAAATATCAAACCCCTGCTACACTATTTGGACACCTCGTATTTTTAGATTAAAAAATATATGTATAAGTATATTGCGTGTAGAAATTAAGTGGGACAATATTGACAGTTTCATGGGACAACCATTTTAACAATAAATAATCAAAAATACATTTAGTTTTTTGGATAGTTTGTTTTTTAACGAATTTCTTATGACCACATTTTCTTTGGCGCACAGTGTATCTTAAATAATTTAAATAAGTATAGAACTTGTTTATATAGTTTATATCGGTATTACATCTACAATTTTATCGTGAATAAGTTTGACCAACTTCTTCACGATGGCGTTTAAAAGTTTATTGTGAACATGTTCAATCCCCGAAATAAAAACTCACATCAAACTTCGAATATTAATTAACTATTAATAAATCAACCATCAAACACATTCGTGTTACAAAATTTGTTATTGTTGTCTTTTGTTAAAGTTCACAATAAAATTTGATGAACATTAAAACAAGTGCTAATTCGAAAATTTGGATGAAACCATATGAAATAGCGACCTTGAATTTATTCGTCACCTTTTTTACGATAAAGTTGATGTAATATATATTTAATAGTTATTTATGTATCAAGAACGTAAAACAGGCGTTTATGGACCGCAACGTGTAAATAAGAGCCCGAGCCGCAGGCGAGGGCTATTAACACGTAAGGTCCATAAACGCTGTTTACGCCCGAAATACATACAAACTTTTATGCACGACCGATTTAATAATCATTTATAAAAAAATTGCACTGTAATTGAAAAAAGTCAACTGTCAAATGGCAACTGTCAATTGACAAAAGTCTACCGTCAAATATCAACTGTCAAATGTGAACTGTCAAATGCCAACTGTCAACTGTCAAATGTCAAATGTCAACTGTCAACTGTCAAATGTCAACTGTCAAATGTCAACTGTCAAATGTCAACTGTCAAATGCCAACTGTCAAATGTCAACTGTCAAATGTCAACTGTCACATGTCAACTGTCAAATGTCAACTGTCAAATGTCAAATGTCAACTGTCAAATGGCAACTATCAAATGTCAACTGCCAACTGTCAAATATCAAACGTCAACTGTCAAGTTCCAACTCTCAAATGCCAAATTTGAAATGTTAAATCTCTACTGTCACATGTAAAATATTATCTGTCAGCTGTTAAAAAACAACTGTCAATGTCAACGATTCTTTTAATAAGGATACTTATAAAGGATATTTTTTATTTTTATTTTTTGTGAACAATTTAATATAAATGCCATTTCAACTTGCATGAATTTTATACTTCGAACCTCGATATTATTAACAACTTACACTGTATAACCATTCAACTAATAATTTGTATTCATTCGTGATTTAAAATAAATAATTTGATTGAAAGTAATATGCACAGAGGCTAGAGATAACATTTTAAAACAATAATCTATATACCTATGTTGTCGTTACCATAACAACAAAGTCAAAATAGGTGGTGGCCATTTTTATTTAGACTCATTGTCAGTTTAGATGATTGCAAGTATTTCAATATTTAAGACAAAAAATTACTTTACCGCCCGCCATTTACACTTTATCGCCCGGCGGGCGGTAAAGTAGTCCACGGGCGCTAAAGTGGCACTTTACGCCCGCTAAATGTATGTAATAATCTGTACTTTACCGCCCGGTCGTGCATAATAGTTATTTATGTATCAAGGGCGTAAAACAGGCGTTTATGGACCGTAACGTGTAAGTAAGAGCCCGAGCCGCAGGCGAGGGCTATTAACACGTAAGGTCCATAAACGCTGTTTACGCCCGAAATACATACAAACTTTTATGCACGACCGATTTAATAATCATTTATAAAAAAATTGCACTGTCAATTAAAAAAAGTCAACTGTCAAATGGCAACTGTCAATTGACAAAAGTCTACTGTCAAATGTCAAATATCAACTGTCAAATGCCAATTGTCAAATGTCAACTGTCAAATGTCAACTGTCAAATGGCAACTATTAAATGTCAACTGTTAAATATCAAACGTCAACTGTCAAATATCAAACGTCAACTGTCAAGTTTCAACTGTCAAATGCCAAATTTGAAATGTCAAATCTCTACTGTCACATGTAAAATATTATCTGTCAGCTGTCAAATATCAACTGTCAATGTCAACGATTCTTTTAATAATAATACTTATAAAGGATATTTTTTATTTTTATTTTTTGTGAACAATGAAATATAAATGGCATTTCAACTTGCATGAATTTTATACCTCAAACCTCGATATTATTAACAACTTAACCTGTATAACCATTCACCTAATAATTTGTATTTATTCGTTATTTAAAATAAATAATTTGATTCAAAGTAATATGCACAGAGGCTAGAGATAATATTTTAAAACAATAATCTATATACCTATGTTGTCGTTACCCTAACAACAAAGTCAAAATAGGTGGTGGCCATTTTTATTTAGACTCATTGTCAGTTTGGATGATTGCAAGTATTTCAATATTTAAGACAAAAAAATTACTTTACTGCCCGCCATTTACACTTTATCGCCCGGCGGGCGGTAAAGTAGTCCACGGGCGCTAAAGTGGCACTTTACGCCCGCCAAACGTATGTAATAATCTGTACTTTACCGCCCGGTCGTGCATAAAAATAATAATCACATCTTTACCAAATTAATCAGAACAAAAAAAAATGGAGTTGCCAGGCATCGACCCCGGTACCTCTCGCATGCTAAGCGAACGCTTTACCATCTGAGCTACACACCCAGTTAATACAATTTGACGATAAGCGGTACATAGATTAAAGATTAAAAATATTGTTTTTTATGTTATTGTATTATTAAATATCTTTTGTAATAATTTCTTGCAACATTTAAAATCATTTTGATAAGAAGCAAACAAGATGAGTACACAGCTGCCTTGAGTCTCTGGCTTCTTGTGCTGTGTCGAGTGTCCGAGCGAAATATTAACCCAAACTGCAGACATGCGCAAAGGAGTGGAGAGTTACAAACATACATACATACAGGTGAAGTTAATAAAAGCGTGTTAAAATAGAACATACGTAATTCAATGAGAGCGTTTATACATGTACTAAAATAAAATAAGAAATAAGGAATTAAATAAGAATGGACTTATTTTTCATTCTTATCTTATTTTAGTTCGAAAATTGAAGTACGCATGTGCAGACTGCAGACAGAAATGACAGAATTGTTTCATTCCTAACCTTCAATATTTTTTCGCGAAGAAAGAAAAATAATATTTTACTAAACAAATATAAAAGAGTTCCCGGTGAAATGTGAAACGACCATACATGAAAATTGAAAATTAGGTTAAAAGTTTTGGCGCACAAAGTACAATAAACATGAAGTTGTCTAGACAGGAACGTCATTGTCATAAAAGGCCGTGATTTCATTCGTTGATTCTTATTTCTCAATTGACTGTATAACCGGATCAATTTTTGTCTTATTCCTTATGCTATTTCTTATTTTATCTTATTTGCTTTGCTGTATAAACCCACCCATAAACCCAGTATAAGAAAAAGTGGATCACTATCGTACCTTAACCTTTAAAAATAAATGTTTTATGCTCACCTATTTAATTTTCCGAACACTTACAATAAAAATAATAACTTAAAAGTTACCACACCAGGTAAATTTAATAGACAATAGAGAGTCCAATCAGCCTATGTGATAATTCTATATATGAATTATAAAAACCAATGTAAAAAATCAATGTGATGTTATCAGTAACACTGTTATTCTGCGAATAGTGCAAATACTGCAAATCATGATTCATCTCCAGATCAGCTGGTGTCGACTGCCAGCAGTGCAAGCCATTATAGCGAGGTCACGCGTATTTCATATTTTAAAAAATATTATGCAATATTACGTAAGTATATAAGTCTTTTTAGTTCGAAAACTTTTTTATTTGTAAACATACAAATAGTTTTTAAATAGGATTTCTTTTCACAAATATTTTTTTATAACTTTTTTAGTTTTCGATATCCGAGGGAATTACAAATTTTAACAAAAATTTTGTAATTCACCTGTAAATTGAAAACTATAAAATATATGAAAAAGCTAATTAGAATTTTGGATTTTTTAGAAAATTTCCTATCATTTGATAGGTTATAACTTTTTGTACGTTGCCTAGTAGACAGAGTGGCACTGTAACGCGAACTCGTTACGTTACAAAGTAGTTTACCCTCACATAAGAAGTGTCTACGACGGAAAATTAAAAGAAGCGGCAACATGGTTCGCTTTCGTGAGCGCCGTGTTGGACGAGTCCATTCATAGACTAGACATTCTATTATCTCTGAGTCCATTATATAGACATGACTGTGTTTTAAGAAAGGCAACAAGTTAGTCTTGTATTTTATTTTAAGTTTTTATGCACTGTTTTATTAAAATTTATATGTATTTTTGTCAATCAAGATGTTGAGTTATCGAAAATTACATTGATGAAATGTATTTTGGAAAAGTACATTGATAAAATACAAGAAGTTATGAGTTCAAAAATGTTTTTTACTATTTTATTGATGATTAGAAAGTTATAATTGATTACTTTACTATAAGCTAGAATTAAAAGAGGGTATATAAAATTATAAGCAAAGATAATCTGTGATAAGAGCAACATATAAGAATGGTACAGCTAAATAGACAACGCTTACCGCATTATGAAAAGAAAATCGAAGTAAAATATTTTTAAAAAATGAGGTTATTGAAAACAAAATTAATTTCCTGTATGGTGTTTTAAACTAATATACTAAATTTATACTTAGGTACATCTATCATTTATAATTTAAATTATTACACAAACTTAAACCGTCCACACTTGCATTAAATTTTCTATGTGTTATAATAAATCATAACTTTAACACGAATGTAAATTTTTTGTTTATTATATATATATTTTCTTATCTTATTTCCGTTACAAACACCTTATCAACAAATTTGTTACAACTATATTATTTACATAAAAATGTTGATTTATTTTATAAAACTCTACTTTCTTTTACTTAATTAAAATTTATTATTATCGGTCTACAATTTTTTCTATACATGTATTTGGTAATGATTTCTTAATTAACAATTATAAGTTATTAAGAACCATCGAAGTACTTTATAAGATCGGTTGTGTGCCCCTCCATCCGTGTGCTCTACCTCTTGAATGGAAAGTCACAGGGTTATAAAATTTGGTATATAGAATTCTTATATTATGGGGAAAAGCTCTATTGATTTTAGTTTGGATCAAATGACTTTTAACGGTAAAATTTGGACGGTTTCCGAAACTCGATTATATAATGATGCATCTTTCCCTCCGCCCTTGTGCGCTGTAAATCTTTAACGGAATATCACAGTGTTATGAAATTTTGTATATAGAATCATCGTATCACAATAATAAAATATATTAATTTTAGTCTAGATTAGATAATCGTAACGATAAAATTTAAACGGTTTTCTGAAACTCGTATACATAAAGTATATGTATAAATTCGATGGTACTTTCTAATTTCTTGATTTTGTCCATTTTTATCAGCCTGTGCCAATACTATTTGTCGGAAACATCGAACGATGCATTTTGAATATTGTTTTGTTTTATTTTTTGGTATATATTCTAGAATCAATGTAATCTATGCGTTACCTTAGTTTTATATAATTTGTCAAGTTGACGAATGTAAAATAAAATTATCTATCAGCAAAGTTGGAGTTTCAATCATTTGTGGAGGCCCCGGCGAGATATTTTGAGCAAGAAGTTTGATTCTAGCTTTGCTGTTTTCTGTTTTCCTAAAGCAAACTGTTACGGAGTTTTGAATCTTATTTAAAATAATCTGTGGCTTGGCCAGGTTTGCATAATACGTGAAGTACAACGTAAAACGTTTACGAGAATAGCAGAAGAATTCGAAAGTTTACTATCTTCTGGTGATATGCGAACGATTTCTGTAAGTTGGGAAATGGTTCAGAGAAAATATGAAGAGCTTGAGATGGCAGATTGTGAAATAACTGGTAGTTTAATGGAAACTGGTGGTACCGAAGAGCAATGGACCGTTGAGCTAACTTCTCGTGATGAGTATCATAAGAAATACTTAACGCTTAAATCTCAGTATCAGTCCTTAAACCAAGATGAAGTAAGGTCAGTAGAAAAAGCATCAATATGTTCGAACGTATCGTCATCTCTAGGTAAGAGAAGATTCACATTACCTCGTATAGAATTTAAAAAGTTTAATGGAAATATTAAAGAGTGGTTCAAATTTTGGTCTCAATTTAAAAAGATCCACGACGACGTTGATATTGCTCCGGAAGATAAAATTGAGTATCTAGTACAGGCCACTTTGCCTAATAGTCAGGCAAGATTGGTTGTAGAAAGTTTTCCTCCTATAGGAGATAATTATCAGAAAATTATAGAAAGTTTAAACTCTCGTTTTGGTAGAGAAGATCTCCAAATTGAAGTTTACGTACGAGAACTCTTAAAACTTATTTTGAATAATGCTTTGTCGAAAAATATGACTAATCTTTCAACATTATACGACAAAATAGAAACTCAGCTCCAAGCGCTTGAAACCTTAGGTGTAATATCAGACAAGTGTTCAGCAATGGTCTATCCGCTAATCGAATCTTGCCTTCCTGATGAATTACTAAGGGTTTGGCAGAGGTCTGCCGAGTTTTCAAGTGGTAACAAATCTAATTTAAACGATAACTCTACTTTTGATAATTTTGAATGTCGCTTAAAGGGTTTAATGTCTTTTTTGAAACATGAAGTTGAAAATGAGCAACGAATATCATTAGCATCAGAACGCTTCGGTCTGATTTCTGAATCTAAAAAATATCATTTTGAAAATAGAAATTATTCTAAGCAAAAAGACAGTATTCCTACTGCCACTGATTTAATAAATCTTGATACTAGATGTATTTTTTGTGAAGGTTCACATGATAGTGAACGTTGTTTTAAAGCTCAAACCTTTTCTATTGAAGCTAAAAAAAGTGTATATCTAATAAAAATGCTTGTTTCAGATGCTTAAAAAGAGGTCACAGTGTAAGAAAATGTAGAGAGCGTCTGAGATGTATAGTATGTAGTAAGCCCCATTTTCCTATTATGTGTCCAGAAATTCCAATCCGAAAATCTAATTTTGGGAACAATTCTATTTCTGATTCTAATGTCCCAGGCAACAGTTCTAGTACCGATTCTATCCCTAATAAAGAATGTGTGATGTCTGAACAAGTGTTAGCAAATTATTCAAGCACGCATGTATTTTTACAGATTTTAAGGGTGAAATTGGTAAGTAAGAATGGTATTCGAGATGTGCGAGTTTTGATAGATTCTGGATCTCAAAGATCGTACATTTTAAAATCGTTGGCACAAGAAATGGGGTATAAACCTAAGTCTAAGGAAAATATGGTGCATTTATTATTTGGCGGTGCAAGCTCTTCTGAGCAGATTCATAATTGTTATGATATTGTTTTAAAGTCTGGTAGTTATGAGTGTAAATTTGAAGCATTAGATCAGACCATAATTTGTAGAACTATTCCTTCAATTTTTTCAGGATCTTGGATGAACGAGTTACATAATTTAGGTGTAGTCGTTAGTGATATCCAGGATTCTAGTCCCATTGATATTTTAATTGGTGCTGATGTCGCAGGTCATCTATACACTGGTAAAATTCATATTTTGCAGTGTGGTATAGTAGCAATAGAGACGAGACTTGGTTGGACATTGATGGGTAAGATTCCAGAGGAGTCTCCAAGGAGTTCAACGGCAATGTCTGTATTTACTCTTTTAGCTGACCATTTATCGATCACTGATCTTTGGAATTTGGACGTATTAGGGATTATAGAGCCGATAGAAAAGCGAAGTAGAGAGGAGGTGGAACAACAAACCTTAGATTTTTTTCTGCAAACAGTAAAGGTGGATAGGGATAATCGTTATGAGGTTAGGTTACCTTGGATAGAAGGACACCCTCAGCTTCCAAGTAATTATTCTCTTTTAAAAAGGAGGCTTGATAATACGTTAAAAAAGTTGAAAAGCTGCAATTTAGTAGAAGAGTACGATAAAGTTTTTAAGGAATGGGAGGCAGAAGGTATAATAGAGGAAGTTGTAGAGGAGAAGGCCAAGGGCCACTACCTACCACATCATCCAGTAATAAAGGAAAGTAGTTTGACTACAAAAATACGGCCTGTTTTCGATGCATCGTCTCATGAGAAGGGTATGCCTTCTTTAAATCATTGCATTGACAAGGGTCCTAATCTTCTTGAGGTTATACCTTTGATATTGATTTGCTTTCGGCAGAAACAGTTTGGAGTTGTTTCAGATATACGAAAGGCATTTTTACAAATTAGTTTGAACGAATGCGACAGGGACTGTCTTAGATTTCTGTGGATTAATGAGGCAAATGGTGAGAAAATATACCGACACAAAAGAGTTGTGTTTGGGGTAAATTGCAGCCTTTTTTTACTTGGTGCGTGCATAAATTATCACCTGTCTCAAATGGTTAAAACTAGCAAATACTCAGAGGCTTCAATAAGGCAATTGATGAAAAGTTTTTATGTCGACAATTGCGTTACTAGTCTCAGTGATTACAGAGATTTACAAAATTTTATAGAGGAATCTACAGCTATAATGGCTGAAGGTAAATTTGATTTGAGAGGGTGGGAGTATACTCAGAATGTAGAAATTTCTGAGGATACAAATGAGTTTACGCCGTTGCTTGGTTTAACGTGGAGTACTAAAGATGACGTTATTTCCATAAATAAGGAATGTCTGGAAAATATAGAAGACATAAAGACGCAAATTGTTACTAAAAGGCTCATCCTATCTTTGGCTCAAAAACTCTTTGATCCTATAGGGTTCACCAGCCCGGTTTTCTTGTTACCTAAAATCTTACTTCAGTGTGCTTGGAAACAACGGAAAGATTGGGATACGGAGGTAGATGAGACAATAGGTAATGAATTTCTGTCATGGATAAATGAATTACAGGATTTGTTAAAAATTAAAATACCTAGGTGGATTTCTGCAGGTCCTTTTGAATCGGAAAATTTAAGTTTGCATACATTTTGTGATGCAAGTCAAAAGGCTTATGCCACATGTGTGTTCTTAAGATCCGTCAAAGACGGAAAAGTCAAAGTGTCTCTGTTGGCAGCAAAATCTAGAGTAGCACCAATAAAGACACTATCTACACCACGTTTAGAACTTTTAGCAGCGACAATAGGTGCCAGGCTATGTGACTCAATCAGGTCAGAATTTGATCCAGAAATAGAGCGATACTATTGGACTGATTCTTCAACTGTTCTAGCTTGGATTCGTCGTACAGATGAGTGGGGTGTCTTTGTGTGGAATAGAGTTCAGGAGATGCGAACGTTGTCTAATATCGATTCGTGGCGACATGTCCCAGGCATTTTGAATCCTGCTGATTTGCCATCTAGGGGTTGTAAGGCTAGGGCTCTTTTGCAATCCCGATGGTGGGAGGATCCAGAGTGGCTTAGCAGAGATTCAAGTATGTGGCCTAGGGATGAAGTTTTGCAGTACGATGAATCGGTAATAGAACAGGAGAAGAAGAAGAGAATTGTTTCTCTACTACTCTGTTCCAACTCTGATTTCTGGCATTTAACCTATTTTTGGCAATATAGCAAAACTGTCAGAATGATGGCTTGGACTTTGCGGGTTATATTTAATTTAAAACACCTAAATAGTAGGTGTGTAGGTGTTCTTACCGTTGAGGAAATAGAAAATGCCGAGAAATTTGTATTAAAGGTAATACAAGATGAAAGTTTTGAAGGTGAAACTGACAAGCGTATTTCTGGTTTAAATGGGTTTCGCGATGAGTCAGGTTTAATTCGTCTTAAAACACCAATTAGTGCTAGGGATGACACTGAAAATTTCCGTTTTCCAGTATTGTTACCGGGAAAGCATGCAGTAGTTACTCAGTTGATTTTTTCTTATCATTTAAAGTCGTGCCATTTGGGTACTCAAGGACTTTTAGCTTTACTTCGAGAACGATTTTGGATTTTAGGTGGTCGTCGTTCCATTCGTTCTGTAATAAACAAGTGTTGTGTGTGTAAAAGATATTCGTCCAAACCATTGCAGGTTTTAACGCCGCCATTGCCTTACGACAGAGTTTGTGATGCCGTTTCTTTTGAAATTACAGGAATAGATTTTGCAGGACCTCTTTATTTAAAAACTGAAGAAAAGGTTTGGATTTGTTTGTTTACCTGCGCAGTTTATCGAGCAGTGCATCTCGAACTCGTAGGATCCTTGTCTACTCCGATACTCTAGTCAACATCTTCAAAAATGTGAAAAATTAAAATAAAGATCCTAAAAATATGAGCGATAGCTTATTCGATTCGGAATTACCTGTAGAAAAATGTTTTTGAAGAAAAAGTGTGCAGGCAAAAAATTGCAATTGTTATTAACAAAATAAGATGAAAAAAAACAGATGTTTATGTTTTTGTTAATAACTCGAAAAATATTAATATTTAAGCAATTTTGAAAAAAGCTCGTTAAAGAGGAGGAAATTTCCGAAAAAAAAGTCCGTCCTCCCGGAACTCTATCTCCATTATTTATAATTTTAATTTGACGTTGAAAATGGTGCTTTGAGCGGCTTTTACGGCATACGCGCGCTACCGCTAAACGGTGTTTATCAGATAAAATATTTTTTTTATGACATAAAATGTTATTTTAAAAATTTGAAAGAATTCCAGTATTTTCCTAACATTTGAAAGAATCTAAATCAGTTGGAAAAAACATTTTATCACTGTTTTTCAAAAAGTTATTCAGTTGTTAACTAAAAAATTTTTTCCTAATATCTGTTGACATAAACAATGGGATAAAAGGTATACATAATTGGCCTAAAAATTTGAAACTTCGTGGAGCCCTTTTCATATGTATACTTTACAAGATCCTGCGATAAATCTTCAAAAAAGTTTATTAATTTGTTAATAATACTTTCTAATATCATACGTCACGTTAACTGTAGCGCCAAATAACTTGCCAATTAAAAAAATGATATATCTTTTAAACTAATGGAGATATGATAAAGGATATTCAGGAGTTTTTTATAGAAAATAAGTTTCTCTTTCAAATAATTCTAAGACCAAATTCGTATTTATTGTTTATTAGATACTACATGCATTTATTTGGAAAATTTCTATATTTTTTTTTTTACTTTTTCGCAATATTTTACAATAGTTATGAAAAATCATAATTAACAAATTAATAAACTTTTATAAACATTTATTACAGAATCTTGTAAAGTATACATATGAAAAGGGCTCCACAAAGTTTCAAATTTTTAGGCCAATTATGTATACCTTTTATCCCATTGTTTATGTCAACAGATATTAGGAAAAAATTTTTTAGTTAACAACTGAATAACTTTTTGAAAAACAGTGATAAAATGTTTTTTCCAACTGATTTAGATTCTTTCAAATGTTAGGAAAATACTGGAATTCTTTCAAATTTTTAAAATAACATTTTATGTCATAAAAAAAATATTTTATCTGATAAACACCGTTTAGCGGTAGCGCGCGTATGCCGTAAAAGCCGCTCAAAGCCCCATTTTCAACGTCAAATTAAAGTTATAAATAATGGAGATAGAGTTCCGGGAGGACGGACTTTTTTTTCGGAAATTTCCTCCTCTTTAACAAGCTTTTTTCAAAATTGCTTAAATATTAATATTTTTCGAGTTATTAACAAAAACATAAACATCTGTTTTTTTTCATCTTATTTTGTTAATAACAATTGCAATTTTTTGCCTGCACACTTTTTCTTCAAAAACATTTTTCTACAGGTGATTCCGAATCCAATGAGCTATGCTTATATTTTTAGGACCTTTATTTTAATTTTTCACGTTTTTGAAGATGTTGACTAGAGTACGAACTTTATTCAGTGTTTTCGTAGGTTTGTTGCCAGACGTGGACGTCCAAAAATCATTTATAGTGATAATGGTACAACTTTTACTGGCACCGATAATGCATTTAGTAAGCTTGATTGGAACAAAATTTCAGAGTATTCTTGTGATCAACGTATTAAATGGCGTTTTAGTCCTCCAACTGGAGCATGGTGGGGTGGTTTTTGGGAGCGCCTCATAGGTATTTTAAAAGGTTTGCTCAGAAGAATTTTAGGTCGTGCTCGCCTTAATTATGAGGATCTTTTAACGGTATTATGCGAGTGTGAATGTGTTATTAATGCAAGACCGATTACATGGAATGAGTACTTAGCACAGTTAAAATACGTTCAAAAGAGTAAAATTACTGATAAAATTTCTGTGGGCGAAATTGTTCTCATTGGGGATGATAAAACAAAACGATTACATTGGCCTATGGGGAAAATAACAGAGTTAATATCTGGCAAAGATGGTCAGGTTCGATTAGCAAGAATAGACACTGCAAAAGGACAGCTTTTAAGACCTTTGCAGAGGCTGTATTCTCTAGAGTGTCTTGGAAGAGTTGATTGTTCATCAAGAAGCGAGCAACAAACAAATATACCTAAAGAGTCTAGTGCGCGAGTGAACGACGTCACAGTTGTTAAAAAGACAAATTTGAAAACAAGAAGTGGAAGAGAAGTTAAACCGCCAGATATCGTTTTATGTTTAAGTAGATCTTTTGTTAGCAATATTCAAGGTGGGAGGATGTCGGAAACATCGAACGATGCATTTTGAATATTGTTTTGTTTTATTTTTTGGTATATATTCTAGAATCAATGTAATCTATGCGTTACCTTAGTTTTATATAATTTGTCAAGTTGACGAATGTAAAATAAAATTATCTATCAGCAAAGTTGGAGTTTCAAACACTAAGTATTATTAAATATTGAAATTTTTAATTTTGGTTTACATTAAGATTTTGATATAAATTCCGATAATAAATCTTACACCATCAATGTCTAAAATTACATATAAAATTTTACAGTTAAATAGTAGGTATCTGTTAGTCATATTTGTTGTTTTTCAATATTCAATTCGGCAATTGTTAAAAGTAAACATTGTTGTCAACAACCATAAAACCGTACTTCGGAACTTTTTTGAAAGTTTGATTCTATTTTCATCGGTAGTTTGTTGATTGCAGCTGCGTATTTGCGACATTCTTGTTGGCTATGTCCTAGATGACGACCTAATTTTGTTGTGTTTTTGTAAGCTGTTCCCGTTGCTGATTTTGCTGTCTTCATTTATTTGGGCTTCGACTAAACGAGCTCTGTTTAGTAGTTATCGAAATGTACCAATCGATTTCGACGTATTTGTTCACGTATGTTTTTGTGAGTCAAGCCTTACAACATGTTGAGTTGGATGGGCTTCGGGTTTAATTCAAGAGATATACAGATATTCAAGTATATTTGGTAATCTGGTATTGGTAGAGCAAATTCTTGTCTGATAATAGCATTTGTTTCTTCCTACTTAGCAGCAAATGATTTATTTGGTGTCCACCACATATGTGTTGCTCCTTTTAGCAAGTAAGATAATCCTTAAACTGCGTTGGCGTCAGGATCAGGAATCCCTTCTGTCTGTTTGTAACACTCTATGTTCGTAATGAAATTGTCCACTTATTCTGTACATCGTTCTCCATTGAAACGTTCAGGACAGTGCGTGAAGTTCTTTGTGATAGCCGGGGTAAATCTATCTAAGGATCGGTTCGAGTATTTCTGGGGTTATCGATTGTTGGGCCATTGTATTCGATCTCGTATGTACCGGAATTTTGTTTTGTTAAGACGTATTGTCTATTAATATGCATTTGTCTCACGTCCCTTAAGACGTTACGCATCCACTTATAGCACTCTAGCCCAGAGGTTCTCAAACAGCGATGTGCGTGTTCAGTTGTTAAGGGAGGCGTAGTAAATTGAAAAACAACATTATTAAAACCGATTTAAAAAAAATATTGTGAAGTATTAAACTACGAACTAATTCTATTTTAAATATTCTTAGAATGCAAGGACTAACGGCTGACAGGCACTTACTTTGTGGCACATTGCAAAGCTTCTTTCAATATTTGAATTTTAACGAAACAACAGCAGAAAATACTGTTTCACAAAGATAGAATGTGAGAAACAATAACAAATTCCGTATCGCTTTGGCTTTTATTACTAAGAAGTAATTTGAAAGTTCGATCCAGAAATTTGTTAATGAAATCCATTTTCAGTGAAATGCTTGAGGAAACATCTATAAGTTGTTCTGGTTGTTCTTCTTTTTCCAGTGATAAGCAATTATCTTTACCGTCTAATGGATTACAAACCAAATTCCAATTGGGTAAATTGATATCTTCTTCTGCAAAAAAGTATCGTCGGAAATTCGTACTCAGGTTTTCTAAATGACCCTCCATGGTCTTTAACATTACAATTTTATGATTCTTTTCTAGTGGAAAATCCTGGATATTTCTACACAATGTGGAAAACATCAAAGCAATTTGATTTTAAGTTATTTTTGCATAAAGGCATTTTTTTACAAAAAGATTCAATCTTTTCACTTAAATCAAATACAATCAAGTTTTTTCCCTGGAGTTAAAGATTATGATTTATTAATCTGTGATAAAGAGTATTAATTTTTTCAAAGATATCTACCAAATAAGAAAGATTCATTAAAAAAAACGTGTCTGAGAATTCTGCCAAACGCTTATTTCCTTCTTCGTTCAAAAATACCGATATTTCAGTTCTCAGTTCGTAGATACGCTTGACAAGCTTAGCACATGATAACCTTCTGGATAAAGAATAATAAAACAAAGATTTATGTCAGCTCCCATGTCTGTACGAAGCCCAGAGAAAACCCTTGATTTTAACGACCCAATGTTTATGTACTTAACTACATAACTACTTTAATAAATACTCCCAAAACAATATTAAGACCAGGGTTTAGAGACTTGAACGCTAAAGCTTCCCGATGAATCATGCAATGTGCCCTAATAATATCTGAGGACTCCTTCTTCGCAAGCGCTTGCAAAATATTGTATTTACCAGACAGTGTAAATCCCAACACAATTTTTCCATTGCAAATTCGTCGCAATAGCACAACGAGATTGGAGGGTAACAGGAAGAACGTCATAAGAAAATACTGATGAATGGTTGAATTTTTCAACAGAAAATTCTAATTTTATTTGTTTTATAGATATTTTGTATGGATATCATTTTTCATTGGGGATGCCTCAGAGCAAGGTAACGCCTCATTTTTTGGTGCATGAAGCCGGCTCCATCGAATTATAAGACGTTGTCACGTCAATAAATGAAAACCTAATCGAGAAAAATTGGAAAAGGATGTATTAAATAAAGACGGTGAAACAAAAACGGGAGGCTTGGGATAAGGTTAAGAGAAAGGAGATCTGTCAGCTTGATAGACATCTAAAAAAGTATTATGCTATGGTTTAATAAACAATTGTGTCTAATATCCCATCATTCTTTATAAAAAAAATCTTGCAGATGAATTATAAATTTATTTACAGCATTAGGTTACTATACGTGTGTATTCACATTTAATAAATTTTTGTTTAAACAAAGGATCTCACTCAAAATCAATGGAAAAATACTTTCAGTTAAATTGTCTGAAATTTTGTGTCTAAATAGTTCTAATAGGGAAGATGGAAATATATTATTTATAAAAACTTTAGGAATAAACTGTTAAAGAAATATAAAAGATGGACAACTGCAACTTTTTTATTTATTATGTTAATTTTTAATTAACAATAATTACGAATTAAAATTACGTAAAACAAAACGCATTTCAAAACGCCAATCAGCGTTTAGTGACGTCACTCCTGCTATGTCAACCTTTTAGTGGTTAACTTTGCGGTAAATATTATTTACGTTTTTAATAAAAATGGAAGTTGGGTTTATCAAAGCAGACTCCAGGAATTTACCAACAGTTAGTGTCGACATGGTAGTAACTTTTTTTGTCGAGAGACCAGAGTTTTCAAGTGTAGAAATGAAAGGGAGTAAATTACTACGTATGCATGAATCATAGTTTTTAAACTTTAAACTTTTATATCATTATGTATAAAAATGTGAGTTTAAATGTTTGGTGTAAGAATAAAATAATCTGGAAGAATATATCAATATTATAGCTGCAGTATTTTCAATGCTCTCAAATATTTCACGTTTTTTCCTTTTCATTATTACTGATCTAGGTTTCAGTAGTATCATTCTATTTTGGCATTCAAAAATATGAGCTACCACATCTTTTTTCAGATAAAGTTTCCCCCCAAACATTTTACACTTTATCCAATTTTCGACGTCGTTCCCCAACTGTAAAATTAAAAATATGTTATTAAGAAGTTTTGTAAATACTGTAACGATTGCATCGTTTATTTCGATCAGTTCTCCTGGACTATAAATATTATTAAATTATTTATTGTTTTGGCGTTGTAACGAGTGGGAGACTGCAAAGTGGTAGGAGAGTTATTGGCTTCGTAGTCAATTTATGATTTTATTCTGTTCATTTGAACGTTGAATTGTATTTAATTCAAAGTTTTCCGACCAACTTTGCCCTTCTGTCTCTGGTAAGTTACTTATTACCTTGGTTTTAAATTTAATAGTTTAATAATCCAAAATGCGGTGAATGTAATATTTTATTTATTTTACTAATATTTTAAATATTCGAATACAATGGCTGAATTCAATACTAGGTCAGTTTTTGTGGTATTTTTTTTTATTATTTATACTTAAAAGATAATTAATTTTTTCTCGATATATGGAGAGACTGATAGCTATTGTGTTCGAATAAAAGTATTTGAAATTCGGAGTTTTGATTCCAACTTTATTGACAGGGTTATTGCCACCTGAAAGAAGGGCCCTAATATTTGGTTTACCAAAAACAACATTTTGAATTCGTCAAGAGTTATCATCAGAAAGTCCGTTGCAGTCCTGATTTTCCGGACCGAAATTCCATATCGCCCGCTGTTTGTTTTAGAAGTCTTCAGTGGAAATCAAACTTCACAACTATTGCTTAAGAAAACACCGTTATCAAGCCATCAACAAAATAAGATAAGAGATAAAATTAATTTTTCATTAACTGTCAACAATAAGTAACCAAATTTATTGAAATAAATCATTTGGAACTGATCTAATATTTTATTTGTATGTCAGTACTGACGCCCTATTAAATAACTTGATTGGGGAAAAAACTAAGCAAAATTTCAGCAGAACCCTCTGGAGCTAGCAAAGGGTATTTTTACGCTACAATACTTAGGTAGAGTACCTACGCAATAATAACAAGTATTCGCCAACTTACGTCAAAGTGATCTTCACATCATCGAATAATAGAGTTTGGAGAATAATAGTAATTCCTCTTTGCAGCTTGAAATTAATTTCTTCTCAGTTTTGGGTCAGAAGGTCCTGTCAAAACAATTTATTTGGAAACTTTATTGAAGTAGATGGACGAATTGGCACAAAATATAGTCTTACTTCGACTGGCTACAGAGATCAAAACTCGCTGTTTCAATTCATGTAAAATATAGTGTGTGGTACGAGATGAAACAGAGACGATTTCTGACCGGGCGAAAACAACTCTCGCCCTAGTCGGAAATCGTCTTGTTTCACCACTTGTCACACAATATACTTCATTGATTTTTACATTTGAAAGGTTTTTAACCATTTTTAAATCACCGGATCCTATGAAACATTTTGATCAAATTTTATATTTCACGTCAGTGTGAATTCTAATATGCTGTTTTAAATCCGTTTGTCGTGGGAAACATTTTGAACAGTTTTCACATCTAAATGACTTTTCAACAGTGTGAATTCTAATAATATGCTCTTTTAAGCTACCTTTTTCTGTGAAACAGTTTGAACAAATTTCACATCTGAAAGGTTTTTCGTCAGTGTGAGTTTTAATATGCCTATTTAAACTACCGGATTGTGTGAAACATTTTGAACAAATTTCACATTTAAAAGGTTTTTCACCAGTATGAATTCTAATATGTATTTTTAAATCAAAAGACTCTCTGAAACATTTTGAACAAATATCGCATTTAAAAGGTTTCTCGTCAGTGTGAATTCTAATATGTTTTTTTAAATCCGTTTGTCGTAGGAAACATTTTGAACAAATTGCACATCTAAAAGGTTTTTCGCCAGTGTGAGTTCTAATATGCGTTTTTAAATGACCGGCTTGTGTGAAACATTTTGAACAAATTTCACATTTAAAAGGTTTTTCACCAGTGTGAGTTATAATATGCTTTTTTAAATGATTGGATTGTGTGAAACCTTTTGAACAAATTTCACATTTGAAAGGTTTTTCACCAGTGTGAATTCTAATGTGCATTGTTAAATTACCGGATTGTGTAAAACATTTTGAACAACTTTTACATTTAAATGGTTTCTCTTTAGTGTGAGTTCTAATATGCTTTTTTAAATGTTCGAATTCTGTAAACCATTTTGAACAATTTTTACATTTAAAAGATTTCTCGTCAGTGTGAATTCTAATATGCTGTATTAAATCCTTTTTTCGTGTAAAACAGTAAAAACAAACTTCACATTTAAAGGATTTTTGTCTACTGCAAGTCCTTATCTGTTGTAAATTATCAAGATTTTCTAGGTTAATGTGTTTTGTAGCAAAATTATTTCTTCTCAAGTTAACAGTTTTTTTACAATTAACAACAAAGTGGTAAATATAAAAATGGTTTAAAAATAGCAATTTATCACAGAAAAATCGTCCACAAGAAGAACATGTTCCATGGAATTTCCCAAAGTGAGGTTGCCATTTTTTGGCCACAGATTGGAAACCTGAAATATATAAACTCATATTAATAATAATAATAACGCTAAAAATAAACAGCAGTAATAAAATAAAATACAGTAAAACATCAATAATTCTTAAACAAATATGTAAACATGGTACGAGAACAGAAACCAAAATATACCAAAAATTTTTAGTTGGAATTTTAAGATATAAATATTTTTTTATGAAAATTAGTAATAAAACTGAAACGGTGTCTCTTAGACGAAACGAAGGATTAAAAATTAAAATAACATTTACCACATTTTAAATACAGTTTTTATCCACATTCAATACTATCATTTATTGATGGGCGGTTCGTAGTTTGCCAGAGCAGCTAATTTAAAATATCTTAAAGAATAAAGTCACCAAAATCAATAAGGTTCTTCTACATGACATAAGGATTCTGTATACTAAATTTCTTGTGTCTTTCCGTTTTAAAGTTATAGCGCACATAAAAGTAGGAAAACATGAATTATACATAAACGAGATTCGGATAACCGTTTAAATTTTACCCTTAGGTTTATACTATCTGGACAGTACGACTTTTCCTCATTACATGAATATTCTATGTACCAAATTACATGAACCATGACGAAACACGGTTTTCACATTTTAAATACAGTTTTTATCCACATTCAAAATCCATTTTGAAATTTTTAAAAATCTCAAAAAACAACCGAGAAACGAAAAATTCAACTGTTTAGAGTTCACAAAAAAAAGGATTACGATATCCCAAAAAACGGTTTTTACATTTGGAACACAGTTTTTATCCACATTCAATATCCATTTTAAAATCAAAAATCTTAGAAAACAACAGAGAAACGACACCTTCGTTTTTTTAGAATTTTCAAAAAAAAAGAGGATTTCGATATCTCAAAAAACAAAAAAGATATCAAAACACGGTTTTCACATTTTAAATACAGTTTTTATCTACTTTCAAAATCCATTTTAAATTTTTTAAAAAACAACCGAGAAACGATACACTCGATTTTTTAGAATTTTCAAAAAAAGAGGATTTCGATATCTCAAAAACCAAAAATAATATCAAAACAAGGTTTTAATATCATGGATAGATTTTATCCACATTTAAAATCCATTTTGAAATTTCAATAAATCTTAAAAAACAACTATACCTGGATTTGCATTCACTTGGCATTGACGTCATTTGACGTATATAAAAAAATAAAATAAAATAAAAATCCATTTATTGGAGACCAAAATGTTATAAGATATCATACATTAAAAAAAAAATGTTTCCATACATAAGAATATACGTTACAAGATATCATACAACCAAAAAAGTATTTCTATAATTAAGATATAGGTATAATCAAAACAACAATTTCGCTGCACTTCAATATTATAGAGAGATGGAGTCATGGTCATCCAAAAGGAGTGAGCTCAGTCAGTACGCAAATACCTACCTTCTGGTAGACCAATACGCTGTAAGTCTTTCTAAGTTAAACCTGGCAGCTACGCTTCATTCCTACCGCGTATTGGTCTACTTGCATATACGTCAAATGACGTCAATTCCAAATGAAAAATGAATCCAAATCCAGGTATAAGAAACGGCACACTCGATTTTTTGAAATAAAAAAAAAAAAAAAATTTCGATATCTCAAAAACCAAAAATAATATCAAAATACAGTTTAAAAAACAACCCAGAAACAATCCACTCCATTTTTTAGAGCGTAAAAAAAATCTTTGATTGCAAAATAATAGAATTAAAGAGCTTATTTGGATTTGTCTTTGTCAGGAATATAAAAAATCAAAAAAAATAGTATTAGTATAATTGCGTCAATATAATCGAAAAATTATTAAAACAGCAAAAATTTGAAACAAGGTTATAATTGGAAAAACTACAAAATATATAAAAAAAAAGGTAAAAATAGAATATACGTGTAAATAGGAAAAAACAAGAATAAAATTGCAAAATTTAGTAAATAAAATAAAAGATATGTAAAAGTAAAATCCCTTTTATCGATTTTATTGTATGGTAATAGATTTGTGATAGCAGAAAAAATTACTGAGAAAAATTGGCGAAATTACTGGTAAACCACACTTACATTATACACGTTGGACGTCCAAAAAATTATCACTTTGTAAGGAATGTATTATTTTGAAAAAAGTAGCAAACAGTCCAAAATTAAATACTCCAAAACTTACCAGAGAAATTACTGAAGAATTTTTGAAAGTTATAAATCAGCAAACTGTAAGAAATTGTTTGAATATGGCTGGATATAATGAAAGAACATTTCTGAAAAAAATCGATAGCACCGATTAGAATTTGTCCTTTAGAGTTCTAGGAAAATCTGCATGTCAGCTTGTCAGCAGGTAGACTGGGAAAATTATCTTTTATTGATGGAATTATGAATTAATTAATTAATTACTCTTCATGCAGTATATAACGAAATTGTTTGTCTCGGAGATTTTAATGTAGACCTTTTTAACTTACAATCGATTTTAACTAAAAATCTAATTTCAATTTATGAATCATTTAATCTGTTTCAAAATATATAAGAGCCCACACATATAACAGGTACTTCCTTGACCCTAATTGATCATCTTTATACCAACTTCAAAGTCAAACATTCTGCAGTTTTTGATACTCAATTAATCCGACATTTTTTATTTTTCTGCACAATTGAACTGTTTGAAAGTCGGTCTCCTCCTAAAACAGCCTTGTTCTGCCAATTCGATAAAATTAATTCAGTAGTTTCAGTCGGACGCAGAATTAGTGAACTGGTCATATGTATATCAATTAGAATCTATAGACAAAGTTTCTTTCTTAATATTTATAAGGGCTGTGTCGATTTTTTATTAAAGGCTTTGATATATATTTTTAACTTGGCCATTAAACCGACTTGAAAACAGCAATAGTTACCCCTATACATAAAAGCGGCAAAAAAATGATATCGAAAATTACCGTCTATTAAATACATTATCGAAATTTTTTGAATGTATCTTGTATAGTGATATTTATGAACATGTTAAACATAGAATTATAATGAACCAACATGGATTTGTTCATGATAGGTCAACAATCTCAAATTTGAGTTTATTTACAGAGGATGCATCACAAGCAATAGAAAACAAAGAGCAGCTGGATGTCATATACACAGACTGTGCTAAGGCTTTTGATAAGGTACACCACTGCAGGCTTCTGGGTAGGCTGATCGAATTCGATTTTTCACTGAGTGCATTAAATCTAATAAAGTCATACTTAGAGGGTAGGCAACAGATAGTTAAAGTGGGGTGGTCAAGATCTGGCCAATACTCTGCTACATCGGGTGTACGCCAAGGAAGTAACTTGGGCCCCCTCCTTTTCATATTATTTATTAATGATCTCCCTAGCTGTGTTCAAACATCCACCAGTTTGCAGATGACTTCAAATTATTTAAGCAAATATCTATTGAAAATGACTGCATGAACTTACAGAAAGATCTTGACTCTGTCCTGCAGTGGTTTGATGAGAACAAGATGTCTCTAAATGTTAAAAAGTGTATGGTTGTGTCTTTTACTCTTAAGGTAAATCATTTTATTGAGGATTATAGTATAGGAGGTACCAACATAGAAAGAAGAAGTGAAGGATCTTGGCGTTAATTTTGAAATGAACTTGAAATTTAACAAACATTACAACTGCATAACCAGTAAGGCATTTCGAGCACTGGGATTTGTAATACGCAACAGTGGGGATTTTCAGATAAGTACTGTTGTAACATTATACAATGCACTTGTGAGGACCCATGTGGAGTATGCATCTGTGGTATGGTCACCAACAGCGAATTCAAATATTGACCTTATAGAGAAAATACAAAAAAGATTTTTAAGGTATCTTTATGTAAGAAAGAACAATGCATACCCTTATATGGTGTCTTACAAGTCCATGCTTAATACTTTTGAGTTTTCAAGATTATATGCAAGAAGGAAAATTCAGGCTGTAACATATATCTATTATATTTTGAATAATATCAAATACAAGAAATGTGATCTAATTCAATTTGTGAATTTCAATGTACCAAAGATTAGACTTTTTTAGTGTTGTAGCGTGTTTGAAAAACTCTAAGTATAAAATTTAATTTTTTTATTTTTTTTTCATAATTCTTCCTTACTTATTACCGCCCTGTATTCTCAACTTATTAGACGTTGTACATCTTTAACGGTTTTAGTTGCTAAGCGAGAATATCGATCTGTGTATTAGCCAATAAGGTTCCGATTTTAACATCACATGAGGGGACGCGAAAGACAGCATCCCTGAGTACCGCCATTTCCTAATCACTCTAGCTTGGGTCTCTGTGCTATCAAGACCATATGTACAACCCCTAGTTTCAAGTTCCCGTCAAATTTTCTTAAGATATTTAAAAATTACTTTCAATTAAGTGTTTCTGTTTTCGTTTACCGTTTATTGTACCGAGGAACCACATAAAGAATTCCAGACAGTGTTTTTTTATGTTTTCCTGGGTGTTCGATGTAGCAACGACACGCCGCCATTACTACGTCTACCGCTTCCTTTTTCGAAACCCACGCTTCGAAGGATGAGTTTATGGTTTTCTCTAATTACCTATTAATCTAAACAAGAATGGGTTTAGATTATATCGTACCGTTAACACCAATTACCGAGAGAAAGAAACCATCTACTATAAATATCTCTCTGAAACATTTAGGAGACAATGTAAGTTTTTAACAATTTTTTTTATATCTGTATCGAGCAAGAAGTACCATTTATTTCTATGGATCATTTTATCGTAATTGTACTTATCTGTAACATCTATAAGTATAGTGCCAGTAATGAGAATATCTGGGATGTGATTTTTTTTGTGTATTGATTATTTGTAATTTTTTATTTTCTTATATTTTTTTTGTCTACTATCTGTAAACTGTTTTACATATTTTTTTATCTTTTAATTATTATCTGGCCTTATTTAATTAAGATCTCTCTATATTTTTCTATATGGGTACGTTTTATCTCGAGATAATTGAGAATCCAAAAGTGATATTTTTGATTTTTTTATCTAAATTTTTCTCTCTCACTTTTAGTTTTAAACATACCAAAAATAACAATAGAATTATACTTAGCTGTTGTTTTATGGTAGTAAAAGTTATGTTTTTAAATTTAAACACAAATGTGTTTAAAACTTTTATTTATTGTTTATGATACCGATATATGATTTACTGTTTATAACACAGATATTTTCTTTATTTTATTTTGTTTATTGTATCTCTTACTTATTATCAAACCAGGTAATAAAGTCTGTTTAGTGTTTAACTAGATTTTCTTTTCCTAGCTAGAGCCTGCTACTCTGATCAATACCTCAGTTTCTCTAATCTATACTTTACCAAAGTAATAGATTTTGTTTCTTAAATATACCTTATCTTATTGAAGTAATAGATTTCATTTCTTAAGCATATATTATTTTATTAAAGCAATAGATTGTGTTTTTTTTGAATCTATCTTTATCTTACCGATTAGATTGATAACCATAAGGATGAGTAAAAGAAAAGTGTAAGTATCATTTTTTTTAGTATCTTAAATAAGAGTGTGTAATTTAAATTTTTAGCAAGAACATCTGCCGGGTTATCTAATTTTACCTTATCTTCTCTTATATCTCTTATATCTTTCTTATTTTAACTTTATCTACAACATCTGATAAATCAGTTTATCCAACTTATATATTCAATATTTTTTTTATCTGAGTTTCTTATATTTTCCCATCCTTATGATAAAAAAATAAGTGGCGCCCATTTACCTTTCCCTTTTCCATCATTTCTCTCATTTTCTCTTTAGTCCCTTTTAAATTCTTTTATCTTTTCTTTTTCCTAGTAAATATATCCCCATATATCTTTCTAATACGATATCATCTAGCTCGTTCGAATCCACGCTCGCTCTCCTCCTACCCCCTGAGTGCCGTTCGCATTTGTTAACCTCGATAAAACGAGCATTTTAACACCTTGAGAAAAAAGAGGTTACAGTGTTACAGTTAATTGTACATCGCCCATTAATAATATCCTAGAATATTGTAATGAAATGTTGGATAAAAATGAATTTTTTGATTTTTTTTATACGAGCTGTAGAGAAATACTGGATTTGTTACATCAGGACACAATATAGCTCTCTTTTCCTAGTCGAGTATCTGTGTGATATTTTTTCATTTTGTTTTTGGATCAATTATCCACCTAGTTGTAAGTTTCCTTTGCATGTAATTACTAGAAATAGTGTTTGTGAAGAGTAAATAAATAAAAATAAATACATAAATCAGAATATTCTAAAACTGACAAACACGCTCCAACAAAAACAAAGGTCATTTAATTCAATATAAGAATTCAATCGTTGATAACAGAAAACATAAAAATTATGCAAAAGTTAATAAAGAAAGCATACCTCGATTTCAAATTGTACAGTCAAACAAAGATGGATCGAAATGAATAAAAGAGAAAGAAAAAATTGGGTTCTTCCTGCCTCCTATATCAATAATGTTACTGACACTTTGGTTGAAAAATTTACATTTAAATACACAAGAGAACATGAAGTTCTTAACATTATAAACAATATTAAATCTAAGGCATACGGTGTAGATAACTTAAATATTCAAGTTATATTGCTTTTTTCCCTATGATTGCTTCCTTTCTTGTTCATATTTTTAATAAATGCATATCTGAAAAAGAGCATATATGATACCATTACCTAAGGTATCTAATTCTACCCAATTGGTCATTTAAGGAGCATTAGCATCCTTCCTATTTTTTCCAAGATATTGGAAAAAATATTAGATAATCAAATTAGAACTCATCTTGACACTTTGAAATTATTACCAACAAGGAGTGGTTACAGCTGTGCCACAGCTCTAACTGCTGTTACTGACGATATTGTTGCTGCTTTGAATAGTAACATTACCTGGGATTTAACGATAAAGCCATTAAATTACTGAAATATTTCTCTCAGCTAGAGGACAGCTCGTAAAAATTGATCTAGATGTATCAACTTCTCTTGCAGTAATAGAGGTGGTCCTCTTAGGTACACCTTCACCTTGTACATTTTTAATTTTTTATAAGTAGGTATTTAACTTACTGCAATTACCATTTTTATGCGGATGATTCTCAATATTATTATTCTTTTACCTTATGTTTTTTTTGGTTCATTTTTTTTTCTTATAGGTATTTCTTTTTACTTTGTTAGGGTAGTGAGGAAGAATTGGATCTATCGTTAATCCTTTTACCATTTTTTTCATGAATATAATTGTAATTTTTTATGTTGTATGGTAAACAATAAATAATTTATAATTATTATTATTATTATAAAAAAATTGCATACACTTACGTTTTTTCCTAGAATACATTCTGATTGTTTGTACTGTGTGTACATTTTGACCAAAACCATGGATATCATTTCTGCTAACAGGGAAATCAAATGATCGATTTGTAATTTCTGTCTTAATTTCGATATCACTTTTTGTTTTTTCAATACCCTCATTTGAATCAACATATTCGGTTTTTATGATTTTTATATTTTTTCTACTTATTAAAACATCACTTTTAGTTTCAGAAACTTTTTCTACACAACTTTCCGTTTTGATCTTACACAGATCGAATTGATGTAAGTTCTCGAATTCGAGTTTGCATTCTTCAACATTAATTTCTTCAGTTTTAATATTGGATAACAAATCTTTAGTATTACTTTCGATTTTAGTGTGCATTAATGGATTTGATACATTTTTGAACATATCCATTTTCTAATACGTTTTTGGTTGCAACAAACAACAGTGAAATTAATGTGTAGTTGTATGGTCAATTTCACTACTCGGTCACTTCACTTTAGTCACTTTCTATTTAATTAATATGACAATCTAGGGCTTGGAACTTGGGTGCACTTTAGGTTGTGTTTATAAACATAAAACCAACACTATTTATACGAGTACGAAATAAGAACAACTGTCCGCAGACTGTCCGGTACCAGTACATTATATCAATGTACCAAAACATAAGTATATGACCAAAACACATATATGTAATACTCCATATATGCCAAAACAAGAAACAAGAACCCAAGAACCATATTGGAAATTGGAAAACCTTCTTCTTTTTCTTCTTGTACGGGCCTCTTGTCTTTTGACTTTTGATATCCAATTATGTGCTAATTAAATGGTGTGCAACAATTTAAATTTCAAAGTTGACTTAATTGTTTTTTTCACAAAAAATCAGAATAAATTGGAAAAAAATACCCATTTTTCTTACTTTTAGCGTTGCAGCCATTTAAATAGTTAATTTGGGTAAAGGTGCAGAAGTTGTACCCAGACAGAACGCGCTTTTAAAGTCAGATGGTTGCGTTCAGTGAGGTGAGCGCTACGGAGCGCTCAGTAGCGGTGACGTCACGTTGATATTTTTGTTAGGTCCACCCACCACCACCGCACTTCCAGCCCCAAAAATTTCTTTAAAAAAAAAATTGTTTATACCTAATGAAAGAGCTTAATTTGCACCTTTCAAAAACGTATTTTTCATAATTTGCACCCTCGTACTTTTTTTTTAAACTTGATTAAAAAAATTGGCTTACTCTAACCAGATTCAAACGCTTATATCTCACTCCCTAAAGTGTATTTTGATATGCGGCTTTTACCAAAAATTTGCAATTTTAATTTTCTAATTTGCACCATCTTAAAATTTGTAAAAAACGGTGCAGATTATTATAAAAATTATAAAAGCAGTTCTGGGCTGATGTAACATTGAAATAGGTAATTGCGCATGCGTTTAATGTTGGTCAAAGGAACGCTTTTTACAAAATTGACTGTGTTGGTATCATTAGTCCGAATAGCCCTAGTAGCTGAGGCCTTTATTCGCAAAAGAAGAAGAAGAAATAAGTATCAGAGAATGAGTGTTATAAACAAATAGGGCAACTCAACATGCTGTCAAAATTTATTCAATATGGCTTCTGGGAGGCAAACAAAAGATATACTTCTGTGAGTTTCCAATGTGTTTTGTATTGTTTCGTCAATTGAGTGATCTTTTCTGTTGTGTTATTAGTGATTTTTTGGACGATTTTGTGTTTTAAAGTTATTAAGAAATAGAAAGACTTCGTTAGAAAGACAATATGCCTCATATCTGTTGCGTTATAAAGTGTGGAATGCGAAGTAATCGGGATAATGGGCAGTTTTTTCGCTTACCTTCGGTAGTACATTTTAAGCATAAATCTAAGCTAAATACTTTATCTTCTGAGAGGCAGCAAAAATGGTTGCAGGCGATAAAACGTAAAGGTTTTACTAGCAAAACGAAAATTAAGAACGCTCGTGTGTGCTCTAATCATTTTATTTCTGGTAAGTGGCAAAATGAATGGTGTTTTAAAGATGATTCAAAATGAATGGTGTTTTAAAGATGATTTCATCAACATAACTTTTTAACTTTACAGGAAAACCTGCTGCCTTATAATCCAGACTAGGTACCTTTATTAAACTTTGGGTATAAAGTCCAGTTCCTCAAAATCTAAAGTGGACCGATATGAAAGAATTAAAAGGAAACAGGTTAGTTTATTTAAGTCATTTGACTGTCTTATGCCCTACACTTAGTTTGCAGGTATTATTTTAAACATTTCGAGTTATCAAGAAACGTAGAATCTGAAGAAAATAATTATGTAAAACAGAAGATATTACACTGACTTAGCAACATACAATGCTTTTAGGACTGTTTTAAATTATATTAAACCATTTCTGAACATTCAAATAAACACTGTTTTGCCGTCAAGTGCTGCTAACTGCAGTAAGACAAATGATTTTTACTAAACATAGAAATAAAAATAAACTTAATTAAAATGTGTTTTATTAATAAAATATAATAACTGACATAATATAAATTATTTAATTTACTTAAGAGCTCTACACACCTTTGATTTTGCATTTAAATTATTTATTTTACTCATCTTTTGCTAATTTCTATAGTGGTAACATCTGAATCTTGTAATGACAACTTCTGAAAATATGCACTCATGTTTATTTCTTTAGAACTTAACAATAAATAAAGTCACTCAAACACTATTATAACTAAACAATCGACAAAAAGTTAGAAAAAGGCAATTTAAATACGAAGCAATATGGATTTAAATACAAAACCAATGTAAACACAACCTTTGTTTGCCTCCCAGCAGCCATATTGGTAATAAAAACGTCAAAGTCCTGAGTTGGCCTATATCTAAATATAAACATTATCCATACAAATTTTAAGTTTCAAATTTTTTCCTACATTTGTATGAAAATATGTCTGATATTGCAAAAAGTTCATATAATGGCAAGTGAATTATGAACCAGAAAAGTAAGTAAATGTTTATTCTAAACAAAATTTGTTATCATTTTCAGATTTTTTGGCACTTAGCCCGTGCTCCGTAACTGGAAGAAACAATAAAATCAAAACATAAGCAGGTAATGGTTTTTTTAATATTGAATGTGTATGAGGCATTTTATATATTTTGAATGTTTTTAATAGTTACAGATTATACATAACTTCTAAGAAGTACAAGTGATCAAGAGGTGGCTGATTTTATTAATTATTTTGAAGATTATTAAGTCAAAAACATAGAAAATTTGCTTACTTTAGTTGGTTTGAAGGCTAACATTCACCTGGAACGCTTTCATAAAAGCCTTAAATATATATACATATATCTAAAGGGAATAATGTAGAGCGCTTAGATGAGAATATCTGTGCTATAGTGGGATTTGTCAGAGATAAATTGTTTGACAGACCAATAACTTGCTAAAAAAAACAAGATTTGCACCAAAATTAAAGAAATAGTAAAAAAAATTGTAGCTCTTCACCAACCTAGCAGCACTAAATTATCATATTTATTCACTTAATTAAACTTAAACATCACATAATAAATATAAATAAATAAACACCATAAAATTGTTTTATTTCCTATATATATTCGGTATCTGTACAATGTTAAAACTTATTAAATACATATATGACCACCTATATATTATATAGTTTCTCTCCTGCTCCGTCTTAGATTGGTCTTGGGCCCGGTGTTCTTGTGCTTATACTTACTTAAAACTTTAACTGAGTGGATGTTTTATAATTGAACTCTTTTACTAAGGTAAAAACCTATAAAAGCTTGCAACGTTTTTAACACTGCATGTTTTAAGTATTTTTGTCAGTTTTGAAGTATTACCTTTGAATACAATATTCAAAGAGTATTACATAAATATATTATTATAACACTCATTCTCTGATTTCTTCTTCTTCTTTTGCGAATAAAGGCCTCAGCTACTAGGGCTATTCGGACTAATGATACCAACACAGTCAATTTTGTAAAAAGCGTTCCTTTGACCAACATTAAACGCATGCGCAATTACTTATTTCAATGTTACATCAGCCCAGAACTGCTTTTATTAATTTTTATAATAATCTGCACCGTTTTTTACAAATTTTACGATGGTGCAAATTAGAAAATTAAAATTGCAAATTTTTGGTAAAAGCCGCATATCGAAACACACTTTAGGGAGTGAGATATAAGCGTTTGAATCTGGTTAGAGTAAGCCAATTTTTTTAATCAAGTTTAAAAAAAAAGTACGAGGGTGCAAATTATGAAAAATACGTTTTTGAAAGGTGCAAATTAAGCTCTTTCATTAGGTATAAACAATTTTTTTTTTAAAGAAATTTTTGGGGCTGGAAGTGCGGTGGTCCAACCACCTCTATTTGGAAGTAAAACTATGTAAGTTTTGACAGTTCTAATATTGTTGTATTATTCAGCCACCTAAAACTTATTCTTTTTGTTGATTTCCCACCTTGCCATTTTTTGTAGCAGTTTTTAAATTTCGCTCCTTAATTGAAATTGAGTTTAATAATAAAAAATTACTTGTTACGAGACACAAGAAATTAGAGAACGTTTACAAAACGGTATGTATAGAATAATACATTAGATGTGTTAAAATTTTTAATTTGAATTTTTGATTTAGATACGGAGTTTTTTAAAAACTATTGAGATTTGGCCCTACAAAAAAACAGGGCAGTCGGATGGACTTATTAGAGGATGCAGACGCCTCTAGTTTCAGATGGACCCGGAATGCAACGCTACTTTTGTTGCAGTTGTACAATGAAACGATCGAAGCATTTCGGGATCCAAAATATAAAAAGAAGGTACTGTGGGGGCAAATACAGGAGGAATTTTTAAAAAAAGGGATTGAAATTAGTGCAGACATTTTAGATAAAAAAATTAGACATTTAAAAAAAAATTACAAAAACATTTTGGATAAAAAAAAACAAACAAGGAGGGGTCAAATTACTTGGGAATTTTTTGGGGAATGTCAAGAAATTTTTAGGTAAGATAAAACCATTCATTTTGGCCCCACAGTATCTTCTTTACCAGACGAGCCTAGACCTTCTAATCAAGTACAGGCACCCAAAACAAATTTTCAAAATTTGTTGGAATCATCTCCACAGAGATTGTCTATGCATCTCCATCTCCAATAAATTTTGAAAATTTGTTGCCGACTTCGACTACCTCAGGGGCAAGTCGAACATCAATACGTGAAAAAGCTTACAAACTCGAAAAACTAAGAATAGAGGAGTTGAGACGTTTAAGAGAAGCAATCCAAAAAAGTAATGAGATCCAAGAGCAAAGGAATCAGATAATGATTGAAAAAAATATTTTGTTAAAACAACTAATAGAAAAAAAATAAATACAAATTACATCCTACCTATTATGTTTTATTTAAAAAAAAATGTAATAAATTTTGAAAATTTATTTTTTCAGATTTAACAAATTATTGTTTACATAAATCAAATACACTTAATAAACATTGTTTATTTTAATTGTGGGTCATTACAATTACGCAAATTAATTTTTTAACTTTCACCACTCCAAAGTAGCAGATTACTATAAAAGCAAAATACAACTCAAATTCATAAACATAAAAAAGTAAAAATTATTAAATTAGAAAAACAAACACCAACTATACATTAAAAATATTAACAATTTCATTGCGCTTTGCAATTCCTAAATGTTGGTTAATTAATATATCATTATTTATTTCTTCCTCTGGAATTTCATCTTGGATGTTGATATGGATGTCTGCTGGTCCTTCAAGCAGAATTATAAAATTATGTAAAACACACGCTCCGGCAATAATATTGTTACCAAGATCAAAATCTGAAATGTCTAGGCATTTCAATCTTCTGAATTTACATTTCAGTAATCCAAAAGAACGTTCGATTATAGAACGAATTCTACTTAAACTTTGATTATAATTTGTTTGAGCACCAGTTAAATGACCATTGTCTCTAATTGGTGTCATCAAATTTGTTAATAAAGGATAAGCAGAATCACCTATAATATGACGATTTTGATTTAGAAGAGGGTTTTCTATATGTTGAAGACGATGGTAGAGCGGTGAGTTTCTAAAAACCCTGGCATCGTGCATTCGACCAGGCATCCCAATAAACACATCAATAAATGATCCTTGATGATTACAAGTTCCTAAAAATTATATTTAAATTTTTAATTGAAGTATTTTTTAACTGACCTGCCTCTAAACCTTTTGTCTCAATTAAAAAAAAAAAATCATAGAATTAAACATATAAATTCAAGTATAACTACATAAAAAGTAATATGTAACTATAAATATTAACTATGTATTACTGTTGTCTTATAAATAAGATTAAATGCTTATTTAGAAAGATCGACAAAGACAAGAGTGTTTTAAACCTATATTGCATAGTTACTTTAATAACTTTGCTAATTTAGATTGTTTTCACTACTTTGTTAGAATAATTTATATACTCTTCAGCAATATTATATAAAAATTAAATTAGTAAAGTACCTTGTAAAATAATCGAATGAAATCCCTTCCTATTATAATAGTCATTAGGATTGTTTACTGGTTGTTTGCAAGGAATATGACAGCCATCGATAGCACCAACAACACCAGGGAACCCACGAGATCGTGCAGAAAATACCTAAAAAATAATTATGGATAAATATTATTTATAATTAGTATATTCAGTTAACTACGTTTAAGGATATCCTTTGTTGTTCCACATTAGGCCAGCGAATGTACTGTGGCATTAGCCGCACCAAAATATTTATTATTTCCTTAAAAATAAGATGACCAGTACTTTTGGCTATTCCAAAACGGTCCCCTACAGCCAAAAAACTTTCCTGCTTGGCCAATAACCAAATTGTAAATAACATTTTCTTTTCTAAAGGAATCTCATGATTTTGGATCTCGTTTCCAATAATTAAACTTAATGCCTGAAGAAATACGAAATAAATTTACAGTTAATGAATTTTTAAATAAATGTTAAAATTCCAACCTTACCTGGAATGAAGCTCTTGTCATTCTAAAATGTTCTTTAAACTAAATATCAGTGTACCTGGGTACAACTGTTTCGTAGTAATTTTCAATTCTCACAACCACATTTGGTTGATCGTTGTGAAAAGGGTAAACTAATTGCTCTATTGCCGGCAAAATATTATTAAAATTTAATGCGACATCAACATCTTCATCCTGATCTTCTTCAAGTAACGCAATTATTAATTGGTCATCCATTTTATTAAAATCCAAAAATATTAAACAACAGGAACACAAAACTTAACAAGCACAGTTTATAGTTAAACACTCATTAAAAAATTAGAAAGCACTATAACGATTAATTTGTATTTTAATAAAAACAGCAAATTTAAAACTGACACATGTCAATCTTATAAGTTCCACATGTTCCAATGAGCGGTTAAAAAATAACCGCTACGGAGCGCTACGGAGCGCTCACTCCCACTGAACGCAACCATGACTATAACGTGCGCTGTTGCCAACTCTCGCGTTCAAATTTACGATGGCTAGAATTTGTTTACTTGGACAACTTGAAGTGTTTTAAACGAGTAGTATTATCTACTCTAAGTCCTAATTCTCTTTGCATTTTTTAAAAATTAGCTTTAATTTACATATAATTGTTCTGAAGGCCATAAAATATTAGAATCGATGAAATATTTAATAAAATATAGATCAATACCGAAAAAAACTTTATTATTGTGACCCAGATTATATTAATATAAATTATGTATAATAAATGGAATATATAATATAAAATCGTGTATTTTTAATATCTCATAGTTTAACGACTTAAAACTTCTTGATAAAATTAACCCCGCTGTTATTCCCCCAGATCCTTTTGTGGCCTCGGTCTAGGTTAGCTGACAATACAAACAGATTGGTTTTAAACATTAATCTTAAACTTTTTACTTACTTTACGTGCATAGAATTACTTATATACTTAAACACTTTATGTAGATAATATTGTACATATAATAAAAAAATTAAAAAATATGTTGTATTTTTATAAGATAAAATACCTAATACCTACAATATTTTTTAAATAGGGTTTAAATCACCCGCGTTTAATTTATTTTAAACGAATACACCCATAGATGTGTATCATCAAGAAGTATAGCTTCGTGATGTATTTTTAAATATACTGAGTAAGTCGGCAGTAAAATAAAAAATATGATAATCTCGTCTACGTCTATGTTTTTCGACCAATAACAAAAGGGATGATCATATATTCATAAATTGTTTTAAACTTTATGTACCACACCCATTTTACTTAATTTTCTATGTTCATATCTTCAAGAAGTGTTTTCTTTCTTGTGTACTTTTTTATTAGTTTTAGTTAATTGACATTTAATTTTTTTAAGTTTTTTAATTTAAGATAATGCTACTATCCCCATTTCGTCATTCGTTGGCAGCGTATGAAAGATAGGAATAATGTGTAGTTGCCAGGTTTATCTTAGAAAGACTTACTATCTTTGTCTTATTAACGCGCAATAGAAAGAGATATTTTTAAGTTAAATGGCAACCGGTGCCAGCGTAAATCGTTCTGTCATCAAGTGATCGTTCAGTGGCGTGTTTTTAGTCACCGGTTGCCATTTAACTTAAACATATCTCTTTCTATTGCGCGTTAATAAGACAAAGATAGTAAGTCTTTCTAAGATAAACCTGGCAACTAGGCATTATTCCTATCTTTCATACGCTGCCAACGAATGACGAAATGGGGATTAGTGACTTTTTAAGGTAATATATCATTTTCTACATTTTACTAGGCTTGCTAGGGTTGTTATTTTTAAGTATGGAAAAATATATTTGAAATATATTTAAATACATATTCATTAGATAAATTCTAATTTTCATAAAAATTTTCTGCTTTTCGATTTTAGAAAAAATATTTCAAAAACGTGTTACTTTGGATTTTTTATTTGGAAATTATTTTCATAAATACTTAAATTTTTTGGAATATTTATATTTGGCACAAAGTATTTTGAAATTTATTCAATATTTGTGTAATGCTTTATTTATTTATAGTAATATATGCGTGTTCTCAGTTATAAACTTATTAAATGTAAAGAAAACTGTTTTTTTTTGTGATCCTGTTTAGTTTTTTAATTGAAAAATCATTTTTTTTGTTTTTATCTTTTTAGTTTCCGTTTGTGTACATTATAAATGTGCGTGTTAATTTATAAAATGTTTTTTCATTTCTAGATTAATTAATAGAATTTTAGGGTGTTAACTGTTACTTTAAGTGTTTTGATAGTAATATTACATACAAAATCATGAATTTTTGATATGTCCAATTGTATTAAAAAATTTATATATTATTATTATTATTTTACAGGAACGGCTGAGGCAAGCCTATTGAGCCCAAATGTATAATATTAATTACAATAAATATTATTAGTCATATACAATGTAGAAAACTTTCAGTTATTTTAGAATATATATTTTATAGAATAAGAATTGTAGTTGGAATAGTTCATATTTTAATGTACCATGTTTAACAAACTTTTGATGAATTCTGAAAGGTCTTAATCTATGTACAAAAATGATGAATGATATTATTTGTTAATACGTTTATACAGAGTAACCTTAAATTTTATAAACTATATTGAAAATAAAATGTTGTTTTTATTATTTTTACTTTTTTTTGTACAATAAACATTGTTACATTTATTTTGTTTTTTTTTTGTAGACCCTTATTATTAAAATTCAATTACTATAACTAAGGTGCAGTAAACCAGATATCATCCGCATTTTTTGTCCAAATTTTCTTTTAAATTCATAAATTGAATTATTACAATTAAAGACTTTTGAGTACATTATATTTTCTGATGTACATATTGGTTAATATGGAATTAGATTGGCCAAATGATTACTTAAAGGTATTGTGGAAGGTTCACACAGTAAAAATCGGACATTTTGACCTATTGTAACGAGTTTCTTACTCTGAAGAGTATACTGAATATTTTGTAACGTTTTTCAAATACACATAATATGGATAAATCTCTGATTTTAATACAATTCATTCAATACAGCTTTAAAACTTTTCTTGTTTTTAAAAGACTATTAAAATGTTTTGTAGTCTTCTAGAGAATGTATTATTGTGTTTTTAACTTTGATTTAAATATTACATTACAACTTGGCCTATAATTAACACTAAAATCCAAATAACTTAATCTTTTAACAGTTTTGAACATACATACTTACTTAAAATAAAGTATTTTCAAATAGAAATTCTAACCAAAATGTTTGTTTACAAAACCTTTTATCTAACACGTGAATTTAGGCCCATTGGACAGAACATGATAATTAGTATAACCGTATTTTTAATGCTATATTTTGTGGTATTTCAGTATTTCACAAGTTTCCGATTGTTACAGATATGCAATGGATCTGGCAACAATGCATGCAAATTTGAATTTCTCGCGCAGAATTCAGATCAATTTGTGAATGCGCACAGACCTGCGCACAAACAGGAACAAGTTCTGCACCCTTACCAAAATCTTCTCTACTGGAATGTGTATTTTAAAAACTAACAATACAATAAATGTGTATTGCCTAAAACTAGAAACATCATGGAGGTATACATATTTCTTTGAATATAAAATTCAAAGACATATTTTAATATAATATACCATATACTGAATTTGTAAAAAGTTATACATATAATAACATAGGTACTATGTTTACAATAGTTGGAAAAACCTAATTTGTTATTATTATTATTATTATAATCGTTTATCATTTAAGATTAAACGATGTTTGTTATAAATGCATCCAAGTTTCTACAAAAATATGGCAACATTGTAAAAATGGAATGTCCGATTTTGTTCCCGCTAGACGTCACTAGTGAGATTGCTGGTCAAACATGGTTTAATATTTGTCATCAAGTAGTCTCTGGAAAATTCAAATTTGTAGTGGCAGTACCCACGTTTAGTGAAATTTGAATCGCAATATTAGCCAGCTTAAACATTTTGACACATCGCGATGACATATAATTCCCTAACTAAAGTTCTGTTTCCATTGAATCTAGTAATAAAGTTAAAGATGATCTCACTCGTACCCAGCCCACTTGATGACACTTCTATTTGAATCAACTATATATCGAGTTTAATTTTGTTTTTTTTTATTTTATAGAGAAAAGGTGGAAAATTGCGGTAATTAGACCGTTAAAGAATTAAAAAATGGGTGTTGCGTAATAGAAATGCACAAAATAAACAATCAAATGACAGCTGATATGACACCCAAACTTACTAGCGCCACCTGTTTCTGCTCTCCCAGATTAGCTAGCTGTGTGCTCATCAGAGTGACGAAAATTTGTTCGCTTCGCGCATGACGTCAGCTTCGGGGGAAGAAGGTGACACTGGTGACAGTGGTGACAGTCGCCATTAAAACATTGTTGTTTTGGTTGCTTTGAGCTATTATTTTTGTATTTTGTATTTGATTTTAAATTGTTTTTTTTTGTGTAAAAATATTTCAAGTTTAAGTTTACGTGAAAATGCCATCCTGTGCTGTGTACAATTGTGCTAATTACACCAGTAAAGGAAAAAGTACTGCCAGTACTGGAATTAAATACTTTTCTTTTCCCAAAGACAATAAAATGAGAAAAATTTGGTTAACGGCTTGTAAAAGAAAAGATGCAGTTAATTTAAAATACGGTAAGTAGATGGAAAAATGTTTAGTATTTAAATATAAAATTATAATGATCAGAAGTAAATAAAACTCGCAAATAAATTGGTTGAAATACTTTGTAAAATTACCTACCTACATGTTTTAATTTTTTATAAACAATATAAAACGTGGACTTCTTTCTAAATATTTACAACAATTTTATATCTTCTTTTATTCCAAAAAACAACTTTCTAATCAAATCTCGTTTCAAAAAGTGTAAACAAATTACAAATAGTTTTTGTTCTTAAATGATTGATAATTAAATGAAACAATGGATACATGATAACTGATTTTTTTATCAAAAATATATTATAACTAGCTGGCCCCGCGGACTTCGTACCGCATATAACGGATGTATTTTTTGGTTTTTTCAAATTTTTACGATTTTATTTTGGGTTCAATTTTTTTTTTTTTTTGATTTTATCGTTTTTATCATATTTTCTCGTAAATTTTCAGCTGTATACTATTTTTTGACTATATTTTGTAATTTATCGATTAAATATATTAGGTAGCAACTGCGGCACCTTACGTCATATTATTTAATTTAGCAAGAATTTGTTGAAATATATGAGATATTATGCAAAATAAACCTTAAGTAAGAATTGCTCGTTTAAATATATGTGATATTAACTGCGCCACCTTACGGTGGCGCCATAGTACTTTATTAAGTCGTAATTGCTACTTTAAATATATAAGATATTAACTGCGCCACCTCACGGTGGCATACTCAGGCTTTGAACTTCATTACTGAACCGCTAGATGGCGTTGAAGAAGCTAGTTTTTGTGATTTTTTTAATAAAAAGTATCCCACGTTCATTCTAATACCTCCAAGAATATGTATACAAATTTTCATGATGATCGGTTAAGTAGTTTTCGCGTGAAAGCGTAACAAACAAACTTACATTCACATTTATAATATACTAGCTGACCCGGCCACGCGTTGCTGTGGCTAAGGTTTTTGTTATATTACATTGTAGTAATCTATTTAAGAGGAAGAGTAGGAGAACATCAGTCATGGGGACCACCATGCTTGTATACGTAGATGCCATTTGTAAAAAATATGGCGACCTCCATGAAAGGTTTTCTACTACTGCAACCCCTTAATACAATGAAATTATTATTTACGAATGAAGACGGAAACGTTAAAGCTGGTATAAAAATTCACTGGATTGATATTAAGCAAAAATCAATACAAAAGAATTTTAAAATTTATTATTATTTTTATTCAAGTTTCTAACAAATGAGTATATTACCTACTGTCACGCCTGGAGAGATTTGGGATAATGTGTCTTAGTGTTATAGGATAAGGAGTAGCTTACTAAAGGCACTCCCCGCCAGGTGTCCTGCTTAAGGCAGAAAACTAACCAAGGGGAAGATGAGATAAACAACAGGAAACAAACAACAAATATATTAACGAATAAATAAGTAATAAGAATGAGTAATAAACATTATGAATAGGGAGTCTTACCAAATAAACTACATAGTGGCATGTCACACTTACTCACGAAAATACGTCAAGAGTCACAATGCCCCAGACCCCAGGGTCTGTTTTAGGGACACCCCAAAGAGTGACCCTTACAGACAACCTTAGACTTCAAACTCCTGGTGTCTGACCTTAACAACCTGCTTTTAAAGCCAATTCATATTCTACGTGAGAATAAAAATTAAACTATTTAAACACGTGCCGAGATCTAACGTAATGACTTTGACCTGGTAAAATGTTATACATAAGAATACAGTAAAATATAAACTAATAAATTAACATGTAGGGCAAAACTACCCTACCTGTGACATTACAAAGTAAATAACATGTAACACTTTAACTTATGAATGAGGTAGGTAGGGCAGATAGTCTTAAATCTTTAACAATAATATTTATTATTGTAATAATATTTTTGGTTAACCTGTCTTTAGCTAACACAAACAGATTCGACGGTTTCCCTACACGTGAACATGCAACATATAGTTGCCCATGAGAAAAACATGGATTGTCCAAGTCTAAGCCACAAATGGACATTGTTTGACCTTGTGACTTATTTATTGACATGGCAAAAGCTAAACGAATTGGAAATTGTAGCCTTCTAAAGGGTATAGTAGAATTTGACGGTATCATTGGAATACGTGGCAACAGGACCACTTTTCCTTTAAACTTTCCAGTTAAAATGGTTGCTTCAAGAATATTACCGGTGATCTTTTTGATGACCAAACGCGTACCATTGCATAATTGAGGTGGGTTCAAATTACGTAGGAGAATAATAGGGGAACCAATCTTTAATAGAAGATTATGTGGTGGCATCCCAGGTATATCTAGTGAATTTAAAAATTCAATTGGAAAATTTACACTTTGATTTTCATCAACAACAGTATCGATTGATTTAAAAGACATCAGATCGCCTGGTAACAACTGTTGTATCTGGAAATTAGTTTCGTCAACATCAACATTTTTGGCTGCCAAAATCGCCCGATGACTGAGCCAGTCATGATTCAAGTAATTATTCTGTATATCCGGAAAGATACTCTGAATCAGTTCATTTTTTTCCTGAAGAACAGTGCAGAAATTGTCTGGCAGTTTAATGAATTGCGTATTTGGTTGCAGTTCTATTTTACCGTTCCCAATATTTAGTAAGTGTTCGGAAAATATTTGTGCTGATGGATCATTTTGCAATCGTACGCGCATGTTTACGGTCAATCGAAGTGTTTCAACACTTCGCCATAAGAATGATTGTTTCAAACATGCATTAATCTCATCCGCGAAAGTAGAGCGAGGTATAACCGGTAAGGTCTGTCGGAAATCACCAGATAAAAGTAAGATAGCACCACCGAAAAGCTTATTACTGCCGTTTAAATCTTGCATAGTTCTATGCAATGCTTCGAGTGAATATTTGTGAGCCATTGTGCACTCATCCCAAATTATTATTGAACTCTTCCGCAATACTGCAGAAATTCCACTATTCTTTTTTATGTTACACATTGCATTTGGTTTATTATGAATGTCCAATGGCAGCTTGAATGTTGAATGTGCCGTTCGTCCACCATCTAGCAAAGTAGCCGCAATGCCTGACGATGCAACTGCCAATGCGATTTTCTGTTGCGACCGTACTTTGGCAAGAATCAGCGATATTAAAAATGTCTTACCGGTTCCACCTGGTGCGTCCAAGAAAAAAAAACCGGCTTGTTTAGTAGCAACAGCCAGCATAATCCGATCATAAATAATTTTTTGTTCTGCTGTCAGTAATGGCTCACTGTTTACGATAATTGTTGCTAAATTACCATGGTCGTATTGTTGTTCTCGTTGTAAATCAGTGTTGACAAAGTCAGTGGCTGGACGATCAGGTGATGGCATACCATAATGATTAAGTGGTAAATTTGAAATTAAAACACATAAATCCTCGATCAACACTAACGCTTCATTATACATCTCTGGCGAATAATCTATGTTTTGGCATTGATCTGTTTGTCTAATTCGGTGCAATATGTCTTCGGTCATACAATTTTTATATTTTTTCCCACAAAGTTTGTGCTTGTGATGGATAACATGTCGTCAAAATAATTGCAAACAGCTGACGAATGTTATTGGGCGTTGATGCCAACGCAGCATCAGCAAGCGTTAAGTCCCAATGGTTATCGTCTTCTAGCAATTGCAGTTCACGACATGCATCTTGGTATGTATTGAATACTCGACCATTAACTGTTCGCAGAAATTCAAAAGATGTTGGTCCGGGAACATTCACCAATAACAAACGTAAATAGAAGCACTCACGTTGCTTTGGATGTACCGTGTAAAGTCGCCCCAATGTTTTTGCTTTAAATATGCCTGTAATTGACGGATGTGGTTTTCCTTGTTTTCGTGGCTCCCATTTTTTACTGGATTTGTTCCATGTGAAATAACGTGGAACATCAGCATATAACAATGACTTTGCGAATTGGCCAAAAATATCAGATTTTTGACACAATGTAAAAAATTCAGTTAGTGTCGTTTTTGGAGCCTGAAACGCTCGTTGGAGAAAATTTTCTTCAGTGAAGTATACACGTTGACCGATTTCAAGATGTATTGCTAGATGCTGGACAGAAGGATCTCTTTCGTGTATGGGAAAGCTAAGAATATGCCAAATAGCTTCGTTACTGCTAATGTATCTGCCCATTTGGTATCGTGCTATTTCGTCATTGTTATTTATATTTTGTACTTCAAATATTGCCAAATTACTGCCTTTGTTTACATATTTACATATGTACTTAATTGATTTTACAGAACTACAAAGCTCAACATTGATATGAGCTTTATAAGTTTTTAAAAGTAATGGTGAATATGGTACCACCCACTGATTATCAAATTCTACTTGATTTGGATAATTCGGCAGTCGCATTGTGAATGTGTGGCCACCATTCTTAGTATTTCTGCGGCGATACATTGGATAACCGTCAATATCCGTGATAGTGTCATTCGTATGCGGCTTTGGGAATTTTTTCTTACATCTTCCATTTTCCATGCATGTTGACGTCATGTTGAAAACACCACACGGTCCATGGATCATGTGTTTGATAACAATATCAAATAATTCTTGATCAATTAATGGGTCTAGAATTTCGGCTGAAATTATTTGATCAATTTCTTCTGAACGGATTTTATCTTGAAGCCAAATTAAAATGTGGGCATGAGGCAAACCTCGCTTTTGCCACTCAATCGAATACAGCCAACAACGTGTGATACCAAAAACTGAATATTTAACAATAAAATCAATTAAGGATTTTAATTTTTGTTTGAACACACGTGCAATTATATCATGACGATGAATTGCTTGTTGTCCTCGTAATAGTAAAATTTGTATCTCTTTCCAATTCGGATTACATGTGAATGTAATAAACAAATCCGGTCGGCCGTAATGACGTACGTAAGTCATTGCATCTTGTATGTATTCTTGCATGTTCCGTGGACTGCCGATGTAGCTTGAAGGTAAAATGAAAGCAATACCGATGTCATTGGGATTTAAATTTCCGTCGATGTTTCCAGCAACAGCATCTCGTAAATGAATATATTCTTCTGATCGTAGTTTACCCTGGTTGTATCGAATGAATCGCAAGCGTTCGCTTTCAACCTTTGCAAACATATCAACAATGTATTGATGGAATAGCTGACGATATCGAAGGATATAGTTGTCCAGATTCAGTCTAATCATCAATCGGTGTGCGTAGTAGTTCATTGAACTAACTTTTTTATTTCCATAAGCACCTAAAAAAAATAAAAAATAAAATACGAAATTAAAATTCGCACATACAGTAAAAAAATAAATACTTAATTGTCACATTTACCGGTATTTGGATCACACTGTTTGATGTTAAGGTGATATTCATCCTGTCCTTGCCAAAATATTAATGGATATTGTAGTGCGTCATATGAAGGGTGTAGATCCGAAATCGTACTAACAGTTTTATCTCGCAGTGTAATTTTTATAGCTCTTTTGTCAACTGGATCACCAACCATAATAACAGCAACCTCATCAACAGTTGGAGCGTTGAATCTGCCAGCATGTTCACCTAATGGTACTTTGTCGGCTTTTATGACGATTTGATAGTTGTCATTTTGCAATCGTGGCGAAACTCTTTTAATCAATCGAATTAGTTGATTCTGATCTTCTAAAAAATTTTCCAGCAATATCACAATTGCTCTTTCCTCTGCTTGTTCGATGAAATTATACTGGCACCGAGTCGTTACGCGCTCTTCACAATTACCCATAAAATAAATTTGAAGAAATTTCGGATCATTATCAGGCATTGGCATCAATGACCCGATTTTATGGTACACCTGGCCTTGTATTTTGAATGTAGTTTCAAAATTACGTCCATCGGATGCGAGATCGCAAATTTTAGTTGCCCCAAATGACGTCATTTGGAAGCAAGAATTAAATTTGCGTATCTTACGCAAAAATAATTTTGAATCATCTGAATCGCCACCAAGAAGGGATAATAAAGGTTCCGGCGGAGTGGGTAGAGGTGACAGCACAATTTTTCCTGATGCGCAGCACATGCCTGGTGTTTCATTCCGAAATTTCAATGCCTGACAATATTGACATACTTTATCCATTGCACCGATAGCAATTTTTGAATGCGCAGAGTAGTTAATATCTGGTGCATAATCGAAAGCAAGACGAATAAATGATGTACGTGTTAATGAGCGACTGGTCTGCTGCCTCTGTCGTTCTTGTAGTCGTGCTGCATCTATGTTTCGTTCTCGTGCCGCTCTTGTTCTCGTAATAGTCTGTCGCAGACGTTCGTCACGCTGTTCTTGAGATTCTTGTGCACGACCCTCTGCTGTCCTGTTTCTTTGAGCTGCATTTCTTGTTGCAATTTGTTCTGCCGACTGATGAGCTCTTTCAACATGTTTGCGCCGTGCCTCTCTGCTCCTCGCATTGGTGAGGTTAGATTTTTTCGGTGGCATTTGACTGAAAATAATAATTTAAACGTTTAAATATTACAAAAAAACTGAAAAACATGCTATTATAGCACATTTAAATAAAAGTGCAAAATAATTTTTAATAGAGGTTAAATAAAAATAATGAAAAAAAAAAATGTGTGCGTTTCAGGACGCGCGACAGAAGTGATAACTTCAACTAATCCAAATTTAACTATTTAATATTGAAACTGTTTAACTTGAGAAAAACTTTGCTTATTACTTAAATTTTATGTACATATGATTAATTTAAAAATTTCGAAATTTTGAAAAATTCAAAAATTTTGAAAAAAACAAAAAAAAAATTTTAAATTTAAAATTTTGACGAATTTTGAAAAATTCAAAATCTTTGAAAATTTTCAAAAATTCAAAAACTTTGAAAATTTTGAATAATTTAAAAATTTAGCAAAAATTCAAAAAATTTGAAAAATATTGAAATTTTTATAAAACTTGAAAATTTTGAATATTTTGATACTATTGAAAATATTGAAAATTTTGAAAATTTTAAAAATCTTAAAATTTTGGAAAATTCAAAGATAGGGGAAAGCGTCTGTTCGAAATACGGCTAGCGCTGTGGGTTAAAGTGAGAGAGAAGTTAAGTAGCCTGACTACTGCTGCCGTATGCATGAGAAAGACATGTGGCGCCGTAACACGTTGCAAATCAGAAGAAGTTATCACTTCAAAAAATATTACAATTATTGGAAAAGTGTAGGGAGCTTTGTACCATTTTCTCATCTATATCTTAAATAACTTTTATAACTATATGTGATAATACTTATATGTATATATTTTAATTTTAATTAAAAAGTTTTAAACAATGAAGCACAAATAATTAATAATCACAATTTATAAAAAGAACTTTTTATAGTAGAAAGTTTTTATTACTGATGTATAGGTCATATTACTATTCTATAAATATTTCATTATTGCCAATGATTACAATTAAATTAAAGAATAAGTTAATTAATGAATTCAGTGAAATTTGAATGAACTGTAAGTTAATTCTATTAAATGGTAACTAATACTTACCGTTTACTTGATAACACACTAATCACTAATCACTAATCACTTTTTATTAAACTGTATAGTTTCAAAGCACATACCACAACTTTTTATGTTAAAACTTTTCAATAATTAAAAATGAATTTAAGTGTCATCTCAACAATGCACAGCATCCTTGATATTGCAAAAATATTAAGTCATACAACGCTGTGATTGATCATAGAGAGGATTGTTTCCTTATTAACAAAATCAAGGGTAGTTGTATCTAAAAAGTTTCTAAAATAGTTTATTTTATTAACAGTTAAAATTAAAATAATAATTACTGTTTTCACATGTAAAAACAAAAAGAAAACTGCCCTCTGGCGTAATCGATCCCATTACGAAAACCCAAGCAAATGTCATAATCAGCCGCTAATCCAAATTAGCTACTAAGACCTTACATGAAGACTTTCAAAATGATAATATCATATTTAATATAATAACAATTCAATAAACAAATAATTTGCAATAAAATAATATTGCGACTATAAATTAAAATGTAAGCTATCCTATTTTTTAAGTTAGAACAAATAACACATATCTACAAAATTGCATTGAAATCGGTTCAGTAGTTTAGGAGTCCATCGCGGACAAACAACGTGACACGTAATTTATATATATTAAGATAGGGAAGGGATAGGGAAGGGAAGGGATGCGTCATATTATTAATTTAGCAAGAATTTGTTAAAATATATGAGATATTATGCGAAATAAACCTTAAGTAAGAATTGCTCGTTTAAATATATGTGATATTAACTGCGCCACCTTACGGTGGCGCCATAGTACTTTATTAAGTCGTAATTGCTAGTTTAAATATATAAGATATTAACTGCGCCACCTCACGGTGGAATACTCAGGCTTGGAACTTCATTACTGAACCGCTAGATGGCGTTGAAGAAGCTAGTTTTTGTGATTTTTTTAATAAAAAGTATCCTATGTTAATTCTAATACCTCCAAGAATATGTGTACAAATTTTCATGATGATCGGTTGAGTAGTTTTCGCGTGAAAGCGTAACAAACAAACTTACATTCACATTTATAATATATAGGGAAGGGATTTAATTATTATTGTTAATAATTATCATGCAAATTTATTATTTAATTTAAACTATTTGATGCTTTGTTATTTTTGTTACTTAAACAGTTAAATTTTAAAATTCTTTTAATAGTCTAATGACCTAAGCAGTCAATGCCTTAACACAAAAAGAAGTACCCTTTTTTGTAAAAATAATTATGCCTACCAAATAAAGCATTATTATTACCATTATTATAATATTATAAATTAGCAAATTAGATAAGAGGTATACTTGATAAAACAATTTAAAAATTAAACAAGTCATCTTTTTGTTTATATTTAAAGATATAGGTAATAAAGGGGGCTATGGTAATAATTAAAACAATTTTTTTAGTTTTTTGCTAAACAAAAATTTGCTAGGTTAGATTTAAAGTTTTACATATTTCTGAATATTTATATAAATGGCATTTTCTTAGGCAGTTTGTGATAAAATGAACCTTTCATCGTTAATTAAATAATAATTACAATAAAATTTAATTTGATTTTGTTGTCAAATTGTTTTTTATTGTAATAAATTAATTTACCATAGTCCCCAAAAAGTTGCATTGCAACATACGAAATATTTAAGAATAAATATAAAAATATTTTTATTTCCAGCATGCATATGCTCCATTCATTTTGATGAGGACGCCTTTGACATTCCTATGCAACAAAGATTGTTGGGTTATCGTCCAAAAACTGCTCGCGGTCTAAAGCCGGACGCAAAGCCAACTTTGAATCTACCAAATGTGCCTAAGAATGTTGGAGACATCACTGATGAGAAAAAGAGGAAAAATGAGGAGCGTTATTGTAGAACGAATAAAAAACAAAGAAAAACTGCAGTAGAAGACATTTTAGGTTCATCTTCCTTGAGTTCTTTGCCCTCGACTTCAATCATGGTGTCAAGCAAATTAGTAGCTGATGAATCGATAGCTGAATTGATAGTTGAATCGACAGCTGACGATGAAATATTAGAGCCAGATCCGAATAAGTGAGTATCCATAGTGGGTAAAGTAATAATAGCAATAGTAATATTATGTCATTATTTTCAGATTATTAATTGAAAATAAAGAGTTGAAAAAGAAAATTATCTTTCTAGAGGAAGAGATTGAAAAATTGAAAGAGGAAAACCAGTCAATTAAAAATAGTGTTCCAGATAAAATACGAGATATTCTTAAGAATATTTTCACACCTGGACAAATAGATGTCCTCCTTAATCCAGAAAAGAAAAAAGCGAAATGGTCTGTTGCTGATGTCGCTGCAGCGATTTCTTTACGCAGCGTGAGCCCCAGAGCGTACCGTTACCTCAGATCTCTGGGGTGATGAAAACAAAATGTCAATCAATGAGTATAATGGAACGTTTAACAGTATTATGTTTTGATGAGCTATATGTTTCTAATCAAATATGTATAGATAAGTCAAATCAACAAAAAGTAGGTCCACACAAAGCTTGTCAAACCGTTTTGGCTCGCGGACTCATGGGAAACTGGAAACAACCAGTGTATTATAAATTCGATCAAAAAATGACCAAGGATATTCTTAATAACAGTATATCCAGTTTATTTAATGCTGGTTTTATAGTAATTGCCATTGTTAGTGATATGGGTTCGACGAATGTGGGATTGTGGTCACAGCTTAAAATTGGTCATGACACGAATTGTTTTTTCCTCATCCTTCTGACAATTCTATAAAAAATTTTGTGTTTGCGGATGCACCGCATTTGCTAAAATTAATTAGAAATCATTTAATGGGCCAAACTTTTCACTTTCAAGATGGAAAAATAATTAATAAATCTTCTTTTCAAAAATTACTCAGCGTAACTCATTCAGAATTGTCAATTACTTATAAAATTAGTCAATATCATCTAGACGTTTCTGGATCTCAAAGGCAAAACGTAAAAGTAGCATGTCAGCTATTATCTAATAGTACGGCTGCAGCTTTTGATTACTGTGGCAAAAAATGCCTTGCCTGATATAGATTGGGAAGCTTGCAGAGATTTTGTAAAGCTAATGAATGATTGGTTTGATTTATTTAATACTGTCACGAAATACGATTGTAAAAGCAATGCATTTGGGGTGACACTGGAAGAGCAAATTGGTTTCCTAGATAAAGTAAATACTGTTATTAATAACTTGCGAGTTGGTTGCCACAAAACATTAATACCATTTCAAAAAGGAATTCTTTTAAATAATAGATCGTTACTGAATATTTATTTTTATTTAAAGTCGAAATACAACATAAGTTATATATTAACGAATCGCCTAAATCAGGATATTGTGGAAAATTTGTTTTCGTATTTAAGAGCAATGGGTTATCAAGGCGATCACCCGACTGCCTTAGACATGAAATATCGTTTGCGTTGGTACATACTCGGAAAACATTCTGCTGCGGTTTTTGCAATGAACAAAAATACACAGGACCAAATGAATGATGAATGCCTGACAGAACCATTGCCAAGTAAGATAAATAATTGTCTCTCAGGTGACGTCTTATCAACAATTGTTGAAGAAGTTAATTTAGAATTTACATACATGGAGGAAAAAATTCAATATTCTTCTTCTTTTATTGACTGGCATGAAGATCCAGTGCTACCTGTGGATAAGGTATCGTAAGATGATGCAAAATTGTTAGATGAATTCCATTCATTTTCGATTAAAGAGCAATTAAATGAGGAGAGTTTAAAATTTATTGCCGGCTATGTTGCTCACCGTTTTTCAATTAAATATCCTCATTTAGGAACAAAAACAAAGTTTTTACCCTCGACTGAGAACGCTTCATGGATTGAATGTATTACGAGAAGTAATCTCATTGTCCCTTGTGATGAATTACATCATACTGCTCAACTTTTGAATGAAGAATTTCAAAAAATGCATGGCGACTCTTTATGTAATGAAAAATTTATTTTTGATTCTTTGGCAAAAAGGACTGCAGCCAGACTACCAAGAGCTTACGAGATTCCATTCGAAGTACTTTTATGCCTTGCTCGCACAAGGACATACATTCGATTGCGAGAGATAAATAGAAAAATCTCTTTCGCTAACACAAAGAGAAAATTGGAGCGAAAATTGGTAAAATTTACAAATAAAAAGTAGTGGTGTGTTGCCACGAATGGTACTATTTTAATTAAAATTCTTTGTTTTTAATTCCTAAACGTCGAAATATGAATTATTATTATTATTATAATTAAATTATTTGTAATTCGATAAATTGTTAATTATAATTTTACCAAATAAATAATACATAATATATACTTTATTTCTGTTTTAAAACCCATTTATTTATATATTGAATATTTGTACTATTTTTGTACAAAATACTAAAATAAAGTTTTTAAATAGTATATACCACCATTAGATATTTTTTTTGTCAACTCTTAACACACATTTTTCATTTATAATTAAAAATTGGTTCATTTTCAATGCAATTCCATTACGTTTGCTTCGAATTTCTCCCGAAGCTGACGTCATTAGATGCGCATAGGCACACCTATATACTTACACCATGCTAGCTGCCATTGTACAAGAAAAATGTTAAAATTTATTTACATACGTACATAAATATGTCAATGTCGAAATTGTAAATATTATTATTGATTTTAGTATTTAACTCTTTCTCAGTGTTATTAATTAAAGAAAAAGTGTTAAGTAACAAAGTTATCGAGTGGACATAATCAGGTGAGTAAAAAAGTTTTTTTGTTGTGTTTTAATAGGTATCTATTTAAATATATATGAAATGTTTTATTTTATTGTTTTATAAGCTAGTTACAAAATAAGGCTGGCTTATGAAGCTTTCGTTTAATTTAATTTATCGTATAACATAAGTTATCTTTAGACACGTAAATTTGTCTTCATTTAAGAAAATATAATTTAAACATTACTAATTAGTGTCAGTTTTAATACAACGTAAGCGATGGATAAGATTATTCTTTTCGTTACATCTTTTTATGTTAAATGTTAAGTTTTTTTATTATCAAAGGTCTCAAAGACTGGCGATACTTTGGTTTTTTGTTTTGCGCACCTACCTATATAGCACCCAAAAAGCTCCTAATTTTGAACTAAATTTCAACAAATCTGTCCAATTTGGGTCCGCCATCTTCATGGGGGTAGAGTTCTTGATGCAATACAAAGAACTAATAAACGACCTAGTATCACCAAAAAGCTAGCCCCATTGTGCCACCAAAGAGTACTGACTGGTCTTTTCCTGTTTTACTGATACTTAAACAATTTGCCAGACCAGCCAGAACAACACGACGTGCTAACTCCCTTATACTGTTCAGTGCCAAACATCAACAACTGAGATGGATTCAGTTGTTGCTTCATCCCCAGAGTCTCCAGATTGTGGAACTCCTTACCTTTCCACGTCTTCCCCACTTGTTCTAACCAACAGTGCTTTAAATTCCAAACTAATAAATTGCTTCTGCTCCAGTAGATGTTCTCAGTACATTTGTATTTAGGTCTATACCTATGAGGACATCCTTAAATAAAAAATATTCGTAAGAAATTGTCGTAATTTAACCGTAACATCCAACGGCTGTGGCCTATTTATGCAAAAAAAAAACTTGTTTACCTTTTTTATACAATAAAGTTCCAATTTGTTTCAGCAGAAAAAAATCCAACCAAAACTGAAATTAAACTGAAAATATGTAATTATATTATAAAGGTCCTTGGATATCCAAATAAGGAAAGTACCTTTACAATCCCTACTAATATTATAAATCTGAATGTAAGTTTGTTTGTTACGCTTTCACGCGCAAACTACTTAACCGATCATCATGAAAATTTGTACACATATTCTTGGAGGTATTAGAATTAACATAGTGAAACACTTATTGGGGCTTTTTACACAATTTTATTTACAAAATTGTTAAGATACACTGAACTCTGCTGGATAACGTCTAACTACTTGACAATACAATGAACTCTTGTGAATACTTGAACTGACGTTAACTGCCCATGCATCCCCTTATATACAACTTTATATAATCTAGTTAGTGTGTTTAGAAGTTTCTAGAATTTTCTAGAAACATTATTTAAAATGGTCAGTTGATTTTTACAAACTTCTAAAAATCAACTGTCAATAACAATCTTTCAAATTAAGGTCCCTTCCTTTACGGTTATCCCGTTACAATAGGATACTTTTTATTAAAAAAAATCACAAAAACTTGCTTCTTCAACGCCATCTAGCGGTTCAGTAATGAAGTTCCAAGCCTGAGTATGCTACCGTGAGGTGGCGCAGTTAATATCTTATATATTTAAACTAGCAATTACGACTTAATAAAGTACTATGGCGCCACCGTAAGGTGGAGCAGTTAATATCACAAACATTTAAACGAGCAATTCTTACTTAAGGTTTGTTTCGCATATATCTCATATATTTCATCAAATTCTTTCTAAATTAAATAATATGACGTAAGGTGTCGCAGTTGCTACCTAATATATTTAATCGATAAATTACAAAATATAATCAGACAATAGCTGAAAATTTACGAGAAAATATAATAAAAACGATAAAATCAAAAAAAAATCATTGAAAACAAAATAAAATCGTAAAAATTTGAAAAAACCAAAAAAACATCAGTTTTATGCGGTACAAAGTCCGCGGGGTCAGCTAGTATTTTATATATTCATTCCTCCAAATCTTTTTTTATTTTCCTAAAATTTTGAAAAAACTTAAAATGTTTTTGTTGCGAAATATTTCTTTTGCTTTCATTTTATATTGAAAATATTAAATTTTACCTGACTAATTTTAAATTTTTAATAAAACGCTTACTTTTCTAGATATTTATGTAAAACAAACAAGTTTACCTATTTTTAAAACAATAAAGTTCCAATTTGTTTCAGCAAAAAAAAAATCATAATGAATGGTTCCAAACCAAAACTGAAATTAAACTGAAACAAATTGAAATTTTCGATGAATTTGGAAAAATCAAATTTCATTATTTGAAACATTTTGTAAATAGAAATTCCATAAAGAAATTTTAAAAGTTACAAATAAAACACAACAATTAAAATTCTTGCACCTTAAAAAAACGTACACTAGAAAATTTAATTAATTGATTTAAAAAAATATATTTTTTATTTTAGGCGAGAACAATCATAAAGGAAATATGGATATTTCTGTAATAAAACATGAAGTTATAGAAATTATTAACGAATCAAAACCCGAAATGCATTGTTTTGATCAGATGGAAATAAGTAAGCTCATATGTAATTATATTAAATTTTGAAAAAACTTAAAATGTTTTTGTTGCGAAATATTCCTTTTGCTTTGATGTTATATTGAAAATATTAAATTTTACCTAATTTTTAATAAAACGCTTACTTTTCGAGATATTTACAATTTTTAGAACTTTCTTAAAAAGCCTTTCCACTCAACTAAAATTGGCGCGGCGACAAAAATTAAAAAATTGCAATAATTTGGTTATTTTACAAGATATTTTAGACTATCAAAATTTACTAAAAACTAAGGAAAATTGTACCTAACGCCGCATTAATATTTCTTTTGAAATTTTAGAAAGTACATAAGCAAGAATATATTTATTGGCATTAAGGAGACATTAAAAAAAATTCGCATCCAACAGGACTCGAACACACAACCTTTGCCTCTAACAAATAAGCTATGAATGCTTAGTCATTATTTCCCTTTTTGGTCATTAAATTCAACTCATGTCAAATGTGACAATTAATCACTTTCTCCCTAAACACATATAGCATGACGTTATTGAGAAGGAAATTTTGTCAAATCGACATTTAAAAAATCAAACTGAAAGTCACTGTTTTTGTCCACTCTCTTATATTTTTATTCGGTTAGGAGATCGGAACCATCTGGATCTGGAAATTTGGGAGGGGCGAGCTAGTGCTCAGCCAGCACTGAGGCCACATGTCACCAGGCCTATTGATTTAAAATAGGTGATGAGGCTCCCGAGGGGGATCTCCCTGGCATCGGCTGGTGTAAGCCAATACTCGCCCAACACGGATCTTCTGATTTCAGAAAAAGCAGAGCAGTCATACATAATGTGTTCTACTGTTTCCTCTTCTTGTTCGCAGCCTCTGCATAGCGGCGATTCTGTTAGTTTCATCCTAAAGAGATGTTGTCGCAATTGGCAGTGACCTGTCAGGATTCCCACAGCTGTTCGGAGATTTTGTCTGGTCAATGCCTTAAATTTTTTTACTGTTTCCTCGCCAGGATGAGGTAATAACTCTCTGGCCAGTCTACAGTTCGTAGTTTCATCCCAGCACTGTATAAATTTTTGGTGAGAGTGCTGTTTAATAAGGTCCACGACTGCGGACAATGTTAGCTTGGTAGACGGGCGAGGGCTAACATATCTGTAGCCTGTAGCCCTCTTTGCTAAATTGTTCGCAATGCGGTCGGTTGCCTTTAGAATTCCCATGTCCTTTGATCCAGCTGAGAGTGACCACGTTATTTTGGCTGGCCTCAGTTAGAGATTGGTGGCATTCTAGTACTAAACTTGAAGTGAAACGTGGTCTATTCAAGGTCAGTAGTGCTTGTCGGCAGTCTGTATATATATTTATATTCCTGCCTGTGATGTTCCTATTAATTAATTCTTTTGTAACTATGGTTATGCCTGTGAGTTCTGACTGAACCACACTTGACAAGCTATCCATAGCCCATTTTATTTTGAGGCTTAAGGATCTAGAGTAAATTCCACATCCCACACCTTGCTTTGTTTTTGATCCATCCGTATATACGCACCTATGGGTGCCGCTTCCTAGGAGATCGGAACCATGAATTTTTAGAAAACGATTATTTGAGATATCTCTCCTGGGATTTTCAGAAAGTATACAAACAAGAATATTTTAAATAACATTAACGAGAAATTGTATTTGTCATGTATTGTGATATAATATGGAGGGTAGAAGGAAGGAGAATCGTCTTGTATGGGCACAAGTTGAGAAAGTGTCTACCTGAAAATAGCAAATTATAATCGTAAGTTCACCAAAATAGCGCGTGTGAAGATAATGGAAATGATATGAATTTGGTGATTTTAAACTGAGTGAAGTGTGCTGGGTTAAAAAATTTATTAGTTTTCATGACTTAAGAAGTAGTTGAGATATATGCAGTATTTAAAATAACCATGTACGAAGTTATATGTAGTTTAGTAAATAAAACCTACAAAACTTCTTAAATAACGTCGATCATGATTAATGGTGAGGTTTTTAAAACCTTTGTACTTGTTACTATGGCGTCACCTTAAATTGTTCCCTTCTGATGGACACTTTTTAATACATTCAGATGGTTCCGAGGATGGTTCTCCTTCCTTCTACCATTGCTAAATTTGTCCAAATATCGTGGACAACAATCATGTAAAAATCTTGTAAACTTACTTATATATTAAACCATTACATTAGTTTATTTTTGATTTCAGTGCAAGAAGAGTCCTTCAAAAGCAGTATGTTTAAGAAAGAACCAAAATGCGAATACGAAAACTCGAAACAATTCGTAACAGTGGATAATTCTTCAATAAATTCATTTACTACTAAAAGTGAAATGCTAAGCAGTGAAAGTGATAAAAATGGAATAAATATTTTAGAACAAACTACTCTTGAGATGAATTTTGAATTTGAAATTAAAAAAGAAGATTTGCACTCTATTTGCGATTTACCGGATTTTAAAATGGAATTTCAAGACTTTAATGAAGAATTACATTCAGAGCGAAGCATCAAAATTTATTCCAGGAAACAGGATCCAAGTTGTAAAAAGCGTAAGTCTTTGTTTAATTAACATCCTCATAAAAATGTTTAGTATCCTTACAACATAAGTATTTAATGCTTCCTAAAAATATTTTCTTTTGTGAGCTCATGTAAAATTTTATTTATAAGTCAAAACATTTGTTTTCTACTAATAAGTTATTTCCGCTAACAATTCAAAACTATTATTTTGATAAATAGGGTTATTAAGCCAGTAGATTGATAAAAAAAACTAAACGTACTTCGAAGAAATATCGACGACTGCTGACTTCAACATTTAAGGAAATTGTGGATCTAACACGTTAATCATTTTATTTTATTTTTTACTAATCTAATATACACAGTGTGACCCATTTCGAATGGAAACACTCCTGTAGAATTTTTATTTATTAACCGATTGGAATATTTTTTTTGTTATTTTTAAGTTAAAAAAAGTTTTACTCGAAGACCTAATTTGACATCTTTAATTTCTTTTTCAAGGCCTACTTGCCACTTTTTTGTTGTCAAAAATGATGAATTTTTATTAGCGATCTTTTTTATTAAAAAATGAAGACACCACTGGATTTAGAGTGGCTTTAAATAGCTCTGATTAAAATTTCATGAATACCTATTCATAAATAAAAAAGTTATGACAATATAAAATTTGAAAACTCGTCAACCTAAGAGTTACAAAATAACACACTGTATCAACATTTAGCCACACAAATTGTGATTCTTTTTATTAATTTAAACAATAAACCACTTTTTCACAAACGAAGTATCTTAGTCTTATATTTGTTTTTGTTTATTTTAGATCCTGGTCGCCTCAACCAATCCACCATTTAGTTGAACACATTTGTCGTAGCGCTTGCGAATATTTTTAGTGACATTCCTTCTGGGGGTTTCTAACACAAAATGTTTATAAACACTGCCCAAGGAACAAGGAAGAACTTTGTAAAAGAATTCGACAGGCTTGTAAAAAAAACACCCCGCAACAATTAAGGAATGTCACTAAAAATATTCGCAAGCGCTACGACAAATGTGTTCAACTAAATGGTGGATTGGTAGAGACGACCAGGATCTAAAATAAACAAAAACAAATATAAGTCTAAGAAACCTACTTCGTTTGTGAAAAAGTGGTTTATTGTTTAAATTAATAAAAAGAATCACAATTTGTGTGGTTAAATGTTGATACAGTGTGTTATTTTGTAACTCTTAAGTTGACGAGTTTTCAAATTTTAAGTTATCATAACTTTTTTATTTATGAATATTTATTCATGAAATTTTAATCAGAGCTATTTAAAGCCACTATAAATCTAGTGGTGTCGTCATTTTTTAGTAAAAAAAATCGCTAATAAAAATTCTTCATTTTTGCCAACAAAAAAGTGGCCTTGAAAACGAAATTAAAGATGTCAAATTAAGTCTTCGAGTAAAACTTTTTTTACTTAAAAATAAGAAAAAAAAATTCGAAAAGAGGTTGACCTTAAAGGCCATCCTTGCAACTTCCCGCTAGTTTTAACCGCAAAGCTATAGTAACGTGACGTATTTTGACGTTTTTGACTTTTTTTGAAATGTTTAAAAAGCCATAACTTTTTAACGCCTTATTCGATTTTGATGTTCAAGAGGTTGTGGTAAAGAAACGACGCAGTTTTTTGGAACCTAAAAACGTTACCGGGAGTGCAAAATCGGTTAGTTATTGAAAAAAAAAACACTTTTTTTGAAATTTTTCGACAACGATATCTCACGAACGAATCAACCGATTTTAATTTGCAAAACGGCATTCGACGTGGCTTTTTAAGCTTGAGAGCTGATTAGGTTATGAAATTGATCGATGCAATAGCCAAAAAGATATGCCCAAAAAACATCATTTTTACCAATTGTTTTTTTCGGTTATTTTGAAATTTCTCGAAATTTATCGGCTCGAATCGGTTCAAACTTACAGGGAATCTAAGTTAGATGGAACTCTTTAGAATGCTTTTTATTTCATGCCGATCGGTCAAGCCGTTCAAAAGTTATAAGAGGTTAACATACATCCACACACACACACACACACACACACACACACACACACACACACACATCCACACATCCACACATACAGACATACAGACACCCTCGTAAAAATAGTCAGGGGAGGTTCCTAAGACCTCAAAACGTTGAGATCCGATGAAAACTCGATTTTCGAAAAACGGGGTGAAACCAATAACTTCCCGATTTTAAAAAAAAATTATTTTTTTTTTTAGCGGGAAGTTAAAAATTGTTTCAATCGGTTAATAAATAAGAATTCTACAGGGGTGTTTTCATTCGAAATGTTCGAAATATAATATATGATACTCTAAGAGTAATCACTTGTAATTAAAACTTTCAGTAATTATAGATACATTTACAGAACTTCCACAATTGGAGATATTTTTTCTGTTACGTCCTAGAGACTTGAAACGTTCAATGCAACATCGCAAATTAGTTTTAATCATTTTTTTTTCTATGTCTAATTTATCACTTTTTATAACAATATACTTAAGTTCTCGCAAATTTGATAATTTAACATTGTAATACAGAGAAATATAAGTAGATGTCTGTTGCATAATGTTGAGTAATACAAGTTTTATATCACAGGCAATATTCATTGCAATGTTTTAAATATTTATATGATCAAATTTTTATGAGTCTATCTACGATTCGAAACTGTAGCTAATATAATTATTTTATAACTTCTTCTTTTTCTGCTGGTCCATTAGTTGATATTAGCGGTCAACTCTTCCCTGTTGCTGATGGCTCTGAACAAATCCTTTATTGTTCTTAGCCCTGTGTTCATTGTCTCATATTTCTGAGCCCTGACATTTCTTTTTACAAACTCTCTTCGATCTTTCCTTCAATTACCAGCTTTAATATTTAATATCTTTTGTTTTTTGTTACGTGGTCTAAATATTATGCTGCTCTCCTGAGGAAAGAAATTTTTATACAAAAATCAACACGCCACGCGAACGGCGTCGTGGGTACATCGAAATAGAACCCAAAAATGTGGTTAGATTTTTTTGTCTGTCTGTCAGTATGTTTGTGCGCGCATCACATGAAAACTACTGATCCGATTCGAATGCGGTTTTCACAGATGTATTTGTCTTCTTTCAACTTAACATCTGGTGTATAAAAATTTCTCTCCCATTCCTTAAATGGGGTAGGGTAAGAAATTTTTATGCAACAATCACACGCCACGCGAACGACGTTGCGAGTACAACTAGTATGCATATATAAATGGAAATTTGCAATTAAAATCCTTATCTGGTGCGCAATATCTAATAGGAATGTATCCCAAACTTTATGCGAAGACTAGAGGTGTGACTTTGCATAGTCGTCAGACTTATATGGATAACTGCATTTCCAAATTTCTTCAGTTTGTTCAAGAAAATCATGCTTATGACGATATGATTGGTTGACCATATCTAGCATCATTGTATTACTTAAGAAATATCCAAAACTGTCTTTGACAACACCTCAAACTTGCCGTGTTCGTTAGTTCGTACGGGTGAAATCTTGGAAAAAAAATGCGCCACTTATAGACTTCCGATTGACCTGAAATTTTGCAAATTGGGTGACAATGCAATATTATGATGTCAGAAAGCTCATATAATGATGGAGCCGGAAGGTGGCCATGGCATCTCAGAGATTAAACTACGTACTCCTCTCGAGTTTGGGCTCGTTGGAATCGTCTTGCCAAGCACTCTTCAAATGCATGATATTGTGTGACAACACTGAATAAGAGGAAAACACCTTGCAATTCTGATGCACTATCAGAAATGTGTAGATTAAGGCAAAACTAAAAAATTAACAATACAACTATAATAATTATTTTTTGAACATTTTTCATGTAATGAAATAGACTGTTTGACTTTGTACACACTTACTGAAGTCAAAGAAACGAAAGGAAAACAAGTATTTTTCTCTGGGAAGCGTGTATTAAAGATTATAAAATTTATTAGCTGAGCGATTTCGGCCTAACCGCGGCCATCATCAGAGCTAAAAGTCCAAAGGTAATCAGTACCCCAGATAAAGAGATAAAGAACAATTTAAGACGACGAGTGTAGGAAAAACTGAAAAAAATTAATCTGAATTCCGTCCAGGTCCTTATGAGAGACATCCAAAGAAATTTGCGTCTGATAAAGCAGGATAGGCCAATAATTATAACTGGTTGCTGTTTAATTAAATTTCTGCATTAAAAAAATTCCAATAATTATTATTTGTGCCAAAGATTTTAGAACATATAGTTGTAAATTCAAGAAATTTCTTTTAAAAGTTGTCATTGTAATTTATATATTATATATTCGACAACCTTGACTAGGATACCACCCTTAAGTTTAGATATTACATGCATCAGTTGCATGTGTTTACTTTGTTTCACAAGATTTATGTGTTTTGTAAAAGGCAAGAATTGGGTTTAGTTTATGTATACTTTCTAATTTTTAAAATAATTTCTTTCATATACTTTGACCGAGCCAGCGTTCCGTATAATTACTTTTAACTTTTTGTATCATATTGTATACATGAAATAGATTGTTATCAAGTTTGGTGGAGTTTGTTTCTTTCATATAATTATAAAGGTCCTTTGAAGCAAGTGTAGAATTCCCCTACACATATATTTGCTGTTATTACTACTAATTGTATCAATATTACCGTTAATATGAGCTATTTTTTCAGGTTTTTTATCTACGAAAAGGAAATGGCAACCACACTTTGGAAAATTCGATGGATCATGTTCCTCTTGTGGAAAATTTTTCTATGAAAAATTGTTATTTTTAAACCATTTTCACATTTACCACTTTTTAAGTAATTCCAAAAAATCTGTTAACTTACGAAGAAATAAGTCTGCCACAAAACACATTAACCGACAAAATCTTAATAATTTAAACGAACAGTTAAAAATTCACAGTTTTACACGACAAAGTGGTTTAAAAAAACATATTAGAAATCACACTGACGAGAAACCTTATAAATGTAAGATCTGTTCGAAATGTTTTACACATTCTCGTTATTTAAACGCTCATATTAGAACCCACACTGACGAAAAACCATTTAAATGTAAGATTTGTTCGAAATGCTTCATACACTCTGGTAATTTAAATAGTTATATTAGAAGTCACACTGGTGACAAACCTTTTAAATGTAAAATATGTTCGAAATGTTTTACACATTCCGGTAGTTTAAAAGGTCATATTAGAACTCACACTGGCGAAAAACCTTTTAAATGTAAAATATGTTCGAAATGTTTCAGAACTTCTAGTAACTTAAAAACTCATATTAGAACTCACACTGACGAGAAACCTTTTAAATGTAAGACTTGTTCGAAATGTTTTACACATTCCAGTAACTTAAACGCTCATATGAAAATCCACGCTGACGAAAAACCTTTTAAATGTAAAATTTGTTCGAAGTGTTTCACACAAAACGGATATTTAAAGTCTCATATTAAATCTCACACTGACGAGAAACCTTTTAAATGTAAAATATGTCCGAAATGTTTTAGAAATTCTGGTAACTTAAAAACTCATATTAGAACTCACAGTAACGAAAAACCTTTTAATTGTAAAATTTGTTCGAAATGTTTCAAACGATCCAATAGTTTAAAAAGTCATATTAGATCTCACACTGACGAGAAACCTTTTAGGTGTAACATATGTTCGAAATGTTTCAAACATTCCAGTGCCTTAAAAACTCATATTAGAATTCACACTGGCGAGAAACCTTTTAAATGTAAAATTTGTTCGAAATGTTTCACACAATCCGGTCATTTAAAGAAGCATATTAAAAGTCACTGACTAAAATCCTTTTACACGTAAAATTTGTTTAAAATGCTTCACACAATCCGATCATTCAAATGCTCATATTAAAACTCACAGTGACGAAAAGTATTTGAAATGTAAAATTTGTTCAAAATGTTTGACAGGATCTGGTAATTTAAAAAGGCACATTAGAACTCACACTGGTGAAAATCCATTTAAATGTAAAATTTGTTCGAAATGTTTTATTGACTCCGATGATTTAAAAAGGCATATTAAAAAGCACTGACGAAAATCATTTTAAAATCAAAAATTGTTTCAAATGGTTCACACAATCCGGTCAATTTCATTAATATTAAAACTCACACTGACAAAAATCTTTTTAAATATAATAAAATTTGTTTTATACAATCAAGTGATTTAAAAAGGCCTATTGTAACTCATTATGGTGAATGTAAAAGAACACTTCACAAAATCAATGGAACAGTATTTTCCGTCAAATGGGCATCAAGCCTAGAAGTGAACAATTTTTCATATTATAAGTCACACTGACGAGAAACCTTTTAAATGTAAAATTTATGCGAAATGTTTCACACAGTCTGGTAATTTAAAAACTCCTATCAAAATTTAAAGAAAAGAAATATATGAGGGAACTTGGAAATCACCGGATGGGAAAACGGTAAATCAAAAAACCATGTTTTGATTCAAAGGGAAGAAGTAAGCAGTATAACAAATATCAAAACATATAGAGGATTAGATGCGGAGAGCGACCACTTCATGGTGGGAATCAAATTTCGGCAGATAATACCTGTGCAAAGTAACAAAAAAAAAAGGAAAAGAAAACTGTTATTAATGATAATCGATTAGCAAGTCAGGAAGAGAAAGACAGATATAAGAGAATATTAAATGAAGAGCTAGAGAGAGCGAATATAGAAGAATTAGACAGTGTGGATGCAAAATGGGATTTAATAAAAGAGAAAATGAAAAAATGTGTGGCAGAATGCAAGCAAAAATTGAGAAAAAGCAAAAAAGATTGGTTCGATGAAGAATGTGAAAAGGAAATAAACGAAAGAAGTAAGTTGCGATTGGTAGCGATAAGCCAAGCGACAGAAATAAATAAACAAAAGTACATGGAACAGCGTAAAGTTTGCAAGAAACTGCTTAGGGAGAAGAAAAGGAAGTATAAAGAAAACCAGCTTTGTGAAATAGAAGAATTACATAAAAATAGGGAGATAAGAAATTTATATCAAGGTGTAAAAAGACAAAAAAAAACAGTGTTTATAAGGGGTAAGGATGGACAACTCATTGCAGATGAAGAAGAAATGTTAGCAAGATGGAAAGACTACTTCGAAGAACTGCTGAATGAAAAGGAGTGGGATGACAACAATCACGAAGTAAGCAATTTTGAGGAACAGCAAGTGGGGTTAGAGGAAAAACCAGACCTAGAGGATATAAAACAGGTTCTAGGCAGCTTAAAATCAAATAAATGTGCTGGTATAGATGATTTCACAGGCGAGATGCTAAAATTTGGAGGGAACAACTTGATTGAAAGGGGAAATTTGGGAAACAGAAAGAATGCCGCGAGAATGAAATGAGGCATTAATAAGCCCAATGTTTAAAAAAGGCGATAAAACAAATTGCAAGAACTATAGAGGAATATAGTTGTATATAAAGTGTTAGCGACCTGTATTAAGAGTAGACTTTCAGCGAAAATGGATGGAAGAATAGGAGAACAAGAATACCAATGTGGGTTTAGGGCAGGAAGAGGAGTAGTGGACCAAATTTTTACACTTAGAGAGATCCAGGTTTACAGTTACCAACATCAAAAAGAAACATACAGTATGATGCAAAAGTATGGAATAAATTCATTATTTCAGAAACAGACGACTTTTAAAAAAAATCTTAAAACACGTCAATTTTAATTTTTGAATGGCCATCAACTGCTATAGATGTGTTGGACATTACGTCATTAGTGATGGCGTAATGACTTCATCGGCGATTTTTTTAAATACAAACTGAGGTCACGTGACAGCTCATTTGAAAGGTCTCCTTATCGCCTTTGCAACAATGTAATCATTTAAATATTTATTTCTACAGGGTTAACCAAAATTATGAACTTTGTTAAGTAACATGGAATTACAATAAATATTCATTCACTGAACTAAAATACACTAAGGACCGCCACTGGGAATAAAACAAATGTCATTGACTCGTCTTATTCGTCAATGATCTGTGAATCTGTCAAATAATAGACGTCAGATTTTTACTCTTCGAGTTTTTTGCCGACATTAATAACAGCATTTACAAAAATGAAACTAACAGAAACAGAACGAATCGAGATTTTAACCATGATTGGTTATGGAGATAGAGTGAGGACTCAAGCAGAAGTTTGTAATTTATTTAATGCTAAATACCCCAATCGCGATCCAATTACTCAATCAGCAGTAAGTAAAATTGAAAAAAAAATTAGAGAAACGGGCCATGTTAAAGATCTTCCCAGAAGCGGTAGAACATCAATATCCGAAGCCAAAAAACTGGACGTTGTACTGGCGTTTCAAGAAAATCCTCATACAAGTTCTAGGCAGGTCGCACTAGATAAGAATGTCCACCAATCAACTGTTGTAAGAGTGCTAAAAAAGGAGAAGTGGCATCCATACAAAGTACATCTGGCCCAGGAGCTATTAGAAGATGACTTTGATAGAAGAATCGAATTCTGCGAAATCGTTATGGAACAATGTAACAGAGATCCGGGTTTCATACAAAAGGTACTTTTTTCAGATGAAGCGTCTTTTATGCTGAACGGTCACGTAAATCGCCAGACATGTCGATATTGGGCAAGTGAAAATCCACATTGGATGGAAGAGTATAGGACACAATATCCCGAGAAGGTGAATGTTTGGGCCGGCAATATAAACAATCAAATTGTAGGGCCATATTTTTTTGAGGAAAACCTAACTGCTGCTAGTTATCTGGAATTTCTTCAAAATTATCTGTTGCCACAGCTGAATCAGCTATTTCCAAATAGAAATGATTTATGGTACCAACAGGATGGGGCTCCCCCACACTATGGCGTTGAGGTACGAAATTACCTTAATAACGTTTTCCCAGGAAGGTGGATAGGTAGAAGGGGGCCTATCGAATGGCCACCAAGGTCTCCAGATTTGACTCCGTTAGACTTTTTTTTGGGGATATTTAAAGAGCAGAGTATATCAAAGTCGACCGAATAATGTAGAAGAGTTGAGGGAGCGAATCCGAACGGAAATTGCACAAATAACACCTGAAGTCCTCGAAAACGTTACGAAAGAATTTACTGCTCGCCTTTCTCATTGTATCATTGCTGAAGGTCAGCAATTTGAACATTTGTTGTAATTTAATTGTATGTAAGTAAACATTTATTCTAAGTTAATTGTATTAATAAACCAACAGTTTTGGTTAACCCTGTAGAAATAAATATTTAAATGATTACATTGTTGCAAAGGCGATAAGGAGACCTTTCAAATGAGCTGTCACGTGACCTAGGTTTGTATTTAAAAAAATCGTCGATGACGTCATTACGCCATCACTAATGACGTAATGTCCAACACATCTATAGCAGTTGATGGCCATTCAAAAATTAAAATTGACGTGTTTTAAGATTTTTTTCTAAAAGTCGTCTGTTTCTGAAATAATGAATTTATTCCATACTTTTGCATCATACTGTATGTATTATTTATAGATTTTAAAACTGCATATGATACAATTAGAAGATCAGCAGTATACCAAGCACTAGGAGAATTAGGAGTGGATAAAAAAATTATAAAGCTAGTAAAGTTGACTCTTCAGGACACGGAAAATAGAATAAAAGGAAAAAGAAAATATTCCGAAAAGATTAAGGTAAAAACCGGGTTTCGGCAACAGTCAACAGTTTTATTTAACTATGCACTAGAAAATATAATCAGGGAAGCAAATTTAAATAGAAATGGTTTACTGTACAATAGAAAGCACCAATGTTTGGCATTCGCAGATGACATTGCAGCTGTTGCTAGAAGCAAAAGCGAATTAATACAAATATTAAAAGCACTTGAAAAGAAAGCGAAGGAAAAGGGTCTACTAATAAATCAAGAAAAAACTAAATATATGAGATGGGCAGATGACGACTTTATGGCAGGAGTGAACATAAAAGTAAAAATGGATGGAGGTAAAGTATATAATTTTAAAGAGGTCGATCAATTTGTCTATTTGGGAGCAACATTCACAAGAAAACCGAATACAAAGGAAGAAATCAAAGCAAGACTGGGAAAGGGAAATATATGTTTATATGGTCTAAACCATCTCCTAAAAAGTGATTTATTAACTAATAAGCTAAAAATTAGACTGTATAAAACGGTAATAAGACCAACAGTTACATTTACTATCTAAATACCATTAATGTATTTGAAACCGTTTGAAAATTTTGAAAATTTCATAAATAAATTTTGAAAATTTAAGCTCCTCTCATAGCTGAAATCACACCGTTACTTCCATCAGAATCTTCCGTTAGAATCTAACGTTAGAGTTACCCCTAGTTGCGCCTAAAGTTTTGCTTCAGTAATAGGTAAACAATATTAAAAATATACACACATTACGTTTAGAATGTGTGATTTTGTAGCTGTATCTACCTTATTGTAATACAACACAACACAAGAGTCTTCGATAGTTAGATAACCATTTCATTATGTAGCATTTTATAGCATATTCCATAAAATTTAAAATCCTGAGTTGAGTTTGTTTTTTTCAGTTCTACGAAGGATCTGTTATTGCTGGTAAAAGATCAGCCATCCTGACTAGTGGTTTTATGGCCTTTATGGCTACCTAACCAAACCTAAAATAAGTATAAGCAAATGTTAAAACATTTCGGATATTATTATTTTATGAACAAAAACGTGCAACATGCTTCTTTACTTAACGTAAAGCTTCCCTATAGACAATTATTGACTATCATAATATGTATGTATGTTATATAAACTTACTTAATCAAATCATAATGAATGTCGCTGTCTCGTCTTTTTTTCATTTTCATTTTTCTTCAAATCTTTCTGGCGCTTATAATATGCCCTTTGACGTTCACAATTTCTTTTTCTTTTTAGCTTTTTAAGTCTATAAAACGAAAATTGCTAGATTTAAATAATTAGGTATAAATAGTGTAATTACACACCAAAAATAAAATGTATGCATATAGAGTAGGTACTCACTCATTTTCATTCATTCATTCATTAAAAATCACTTTCTTCATTAATAAATCCACTTTGTTTATTCATATTTAAAACAAACACTTTATAAACAAATTTAAACTATTTACCACCAATGTATTTTGGTTGACAAGATGACAAGCTGTCAATTCATACAATTACAGATTTAATTTTATTTAATATAGTAGGCGGAATCGTGTTAGGTATTTTGTATCAGGTTTTGTTTCCGGTACGCGGTACATTAGAATGACGTCATGTCTATTAGAATTACTGAGTTACCCCTAGTCGCCCCTAAAGAAGTTTTACTTCAATAAATACTTTTTTTATACTTTCAGTATTGCTGATGTGGTTAAAAAATAAAATAGATCGATTAGTCGAGTTTCGATTTTTGTTACTTGTTTGGCGCTAATAAATTTTCTCACTGTCGCTTGACGCTACAGCTTGACGCAAGTAGGACCTGACGCTGCTTCTTATCGAGGTGGCGTTCTGATCAAAATTGTATAGTAAAATCAAATTTGACGCTAAACGCTAGCGTCAAGCGTCACCATGAAATGGCACACTAACCGTATTTTTAATGCTATATTTTGTGGTATTTCAGTATTTTACAAGTTTCCGATTGTTACAGATATGCAATGGATCTGGCAACAATGGATGCAAATTTGAATTTCTCGCGCAGAGCAGAATTCAGATCAATTTGTGACTTTTTTCAATGCGCACAGACCTGCGCATATTGTTCATTTTTGCAGGAACAAACCCTGCAGTAGGACCAAAACCTTTGAATATAAAACAGGTTTTATATTCAAAGACCAAAACCGAATACTAACCTAACTTCTGCCAAAAAGATCTAATCAAAATTAAAATATGCCGAATAGCCTAGGTAGCTGAGGCCACAAAATTGCAGAAGAAATTGTATAGTCTAAAACACAATTCAAACATAGCATACAATAGTTCTTGTACAGTTTATTGTAACTTATTCTTGTGCAAGAAATTGTATAGTCTAAAACGGCTTTTTAAAACAACTAGCATTTACCCTATCACTATACCGCCATAACTACTTTTCCGCTTATCGCGCTATCAGCTGGTCATATTTTGCTGGTTTAGTTCCCATTTTCACCACTACAGCATGCGATTGCGCGTCTCTTAAATTTGTCTATGGTCTCACACGTGAATTTAGGGACATTGGACAGAAAATGGTTGATGGATGATTTATTTATTTTTTATTGATACCACAGATTATCTATGATTGATACACTGTACAATTACAAACATCAATGAGTTAATTACATGTAAAGGGAGAAAATACTAGTTAAAAAAATGATACTACCTATATCTGTAGTTCCTTAAACTATGTACAAGGTACAAGTGAACCTGGCTGGATATCGAAAGACAAGAAGTCAACACAAGCAGAATTTTGAAGTTTTTCTAATATGGCTACCGCTTCCTGTAGTTGGTTGTATGTTGTATCTCCTCAGAGACAATATTATATATTATCTCTGTATCTCCTATTTGTTATAATGTTATTTGTATAAGTAGTGTTTGATCTATAAATAGTGTTCTTATTAGTAAAATTAACCATAAAATTACATATTAATTCCACTGTTGTTTGTTACAACCAGAAAATTATTATAAAATGGATGTTTTTAAAGATGCATTAGATCCATTAATGAATAATAAAATTGAAAGTAATTCTAAAGATTTGTTATCCATTATTAAAACTGAAGAAACTGATGTTGAAGAATGTAAACTCGAATTCGAGAACTTGTATGAATTCGATCTTTGTAAAATCAAAACGGAAAGTTGTGTAGAAAAAGAAGTTTCTCCAACTAAAACTGATGATGTGTTAATAAGCAGAGAAACTATAAAAACCGAAAATGTTGATTCAAATGAGAGTATTCAAAAAAGAAAAAGTGATATGGAAAATAAGACAAACATTACACAGCGTCTATTTGATTTCCTTGTTAGTAGAAATGAAAATCGACAAAGGCTGCAAACAATAAAAGTGGATTCTTGGGAAAAACGTAAGTTTGTACATTTTTCATATGTATGCTTATAGGTATTTTATTTTTCCTCATACACGTAATTTGAAGTTTGTTCAAAAACATTTAACAAATAGGTATTGTTACGTTCTAGGGGTTCAAAATAAAATCACTGCTGAACGAAAATGTCTAATTTATTTACACACACAATAAACTAAACGAATTATAACTAAATAACTAAACTAACTATAACACACTAATTTATGTACTACAATTAACTTCGATTTATATTCACTATTTATTTTCACTTCGTAGTTCGCTCGAATATTTAGACTACTCGCTGTTAACTTTTTACCCTCCCGTGGGTCGTGGCTCTCCGCTTATATACCTGTCCACTGTTTCCAGAACGTGCTTCGGTAACAGTTTCTCGTCGCGCGTAGAAGGAAAGGAATTATTCTCGATCGTACGCGTAGTCACCAGACTTCTGGGAATCAGTTGTTTACCTAGCGCTATCAGGGCGACAGAGGCGTACTCAGGGAGTCTCGCTCGTTACACTGCCCCCTCCTTAAGACGTTCGGTCCCCGAACACCTTGGTTGGTATGTCTGAACCTACAGGCATCTCCCTTTCTGCAGCTCCCTTGCTTTTCGAAATAGCAATCCACAGTCTTCTCCTTCATTGTGTTTCCGCTCGGGTTGAAAATGCACACGAGTATCTCTATTCCTGTCTTATGGAAAAGCACCTCGAGCATGTTCCGGACGACTCTCCAGTTGAGTTGATCTAGACCACAACCCAACTTAGGCACAGCCAGCTTCTTCACTTCCAACCTGGTGAGTTCGTTTCTTAGGTTCAGCAAGGTATTCCACATACTTCTATAGCTAGGCTTGTGATCGGAAAACCTCTTAGTCACCATGTAGAAGAGGTGACGATGACCGTCAGTGAGACTTAGAATTTTTCCGGGATGGGGCTGTTGTCTGGAGAGCTCAGATACACGGCCAAACTTCTTCCTGAAGACTAATGCTATTCCCCTGGACATACGCAGATCTTCGGCGACACAATGGGCTAGGGAATAATCTCCAGGCACAGAGAAGAGGTCCTGCTGCTGCTCGGTGGTAACTCCGAATCGTGCCTTCCCAGTTCCACCATAGTTTTCCATGAACTGGTCGAAACTCATCTCAACGTGCTCTGGGCTGGTCGTCCTTCTCAGATGGGTTTCGTCTTGTTCGTCGTAGTCCGCCTCGTATTTCGCCAACCGATTTACATGGACCACGCGCCTCTTGCCCCTTGGTAGTTTTTGTATACGGTACACTACATCATTGATCCTCTTTACCACTCTGTATGGACCCTCCCAATTCCTCTGTAGCTTAGGTGATAATCCTCTCTTCTTCTGGGGGTTGTACAGCCAGACCAAATCTCCAGCGTTGAAACCACCTTCTGTAGCTTTGCTGTCATAGCGGGTCTTCATTCGGTCACTAGCTACTTGTATGTTTTGTCGGACCTTCTCATGAATGTAGTGTAGCCTGCCCCTCAATGTGCTCACGTAGTCCTCACCAGCTATCTCTGTTCCGGGCTTACATCCAAACTCTAGGTCACAGGGTAATCTTATTTCCCGGCCGAACATGACACAAGCTGGTGTCTCTCTAGTAGACTCTTGCACGGCTGATCTATAGGCCATGGTGAACAGATGAAGGTACCGGTCCCAGTCTCTTTGATAGTCAGAGACCACTTTAGCCAAATATTTTCCCACAGTTTTATTCATTCTTTCGACTAAGCCATCTGACTGTGGGTGAAGAGGCGTTGTCCTGGTCTTCTTGACTCCGAGTATTTCACAAATGCTCTGGAATAGGCCAGACTCGAAATTTCGTCCCTGATCAGAATGTAGCTCCAGTGGCACTCCAAACCGACTAAACATCTCTTTTATCAGCACGTCTGCCACTGTCGAGGCCTCTTGGTTTGGGATGGCATGTGCTTCAACCCATTTGGTAAAGTAATCCGACGCCACCAATATGTACTTGTTCCCATCGTCGGTCTCTGGGAATGGGCCTGCGATGTCTATAGCAACTCTTTCCATAGGACTGCCTACGTTATACTGATTCATTGGCGCTCGTCGTTTTCCTCTTGGGCCATTCGTTGAAGCACAAAGTCTACATTTTCGGCACCAGTCCTTGACGTCTTCTTTGCAGTTGATCCAGTAAAAACGTTCTCTGACCTTTTCCAACGTTTTCTTGATGCCGAAGTGTCCACCGGAGGTTCCATTATGAAGTTTCTCCAATACTTCTGTCGTCCGACTCCGGGGAATTATCAGCTGAGTCCTAGCTGCAGTACCCTCGTCATTCTCGACGGACCTCTTCAACAATCCATCCTCTACAATGATGGAGTCCCACTGCGCCCAGTAGGACTTGACCCTAGGACTCAGGTGACTCACTTCTTCCCATCTTGGTCTCTGTCCTTTTGCTTTCCAGTCAAGCAACATCTTTAGTTCGGTGTCACCTTCTTGGTCTCGCTTCAGGGATTCTGGCAGCCAATCTAGATCCACGACGGTTGTTCTTAAACAGAATTCCTTCTCTTCTGCTTTGCTGCAGTGTTTGCAGTCGGAAGGACAAGGTCTCCTAGATAATGCGTCAGCGTTGCCATGTGACTTTCCGGCCCGGTGTTCCACAGAAAAATGATATTCCTGCAGCCTTTCTATCCATCTCGCAACCTGACCTTCTGGGTTCTTGAATTGTAGAAGCCACTTCAGAGCAGCATGATCTGTTCTTAGAAGGAATTCGCGACCGTACAAGTATTTATAAAAATGTTCCATGGACTTGACTGCGGCGAGAAGTTCTCTCCTCGTAACACAATAGTTACGCTCAGGCTTCGACAGGACCTTGCTGAAATATCCTATAACTTTCTCTTGGCCATTCTGAATTTGGGATAATATACCTCCTATGGCCGTGTTGCTTGCGTCCGTGTCCAATATAAACCTTCCACTGGTCTGAGGATAACTTAATATAGGAGCTGTTGTTAGTGCTTGCTTCAGTCGATTGAAAGCATCCTCGCATTCAGTATCCCATTTGAAGTCCCTTCCATCTTCCGTCAGTCTTGTTAGAGGCTTCGCGATGTCAGCAAATCCAAGGACGAACTTCCTGTAGTATGTGCACAAACCAAGAAAACTCCTTACTTGGTGCTTGTCCTGTGGTACTGGCCATTCTCGTACAACCTTGACTTTGTCTGGGTCAGCACTAATGCCATCTGCAGATACTACATGTCCTAGATATTTCACTTCTTTCCTGAAGAGGTGGCATTTCTTTGGACTGAGTCTTAAATTTGCAGTGCGTAGTCTTTCAAGGACTTCTCTTAAATTTTCCAGGTGTTCGTCAAATGTCCGGCCAAATACTATGACATCGTCCAAATAAACTAGGCACGACTTTCATGACAATCCTCGAAGAATGGTTTCCATTAATCGCTCGAAAGTTGCAGGTGCGTTACAGAGGCCAAATGGCATTACTGTGAACTGCCACAATCCTGTCCCAGTAGTAAAAGCTGTTTTCTCTTTGTCTTTGGGATCTAATTCCACCTGCCAATACCCACTCTTCAAATCCAGCGTGGAGAACCATTTCGAGCCAGAAAGCGTGTCCAAAGTGTCGTCAATCCTTGGAATGGGGTAGCAATCCTTCTTGGTGACGTCGTTCAAACGACGATAGTCGACACAAAATCTGGTGCTGCCATCTTTCTTCTTCACCAAAACCACAGGTGATGACCAAGGACTATCAGATTGCTCTATTATTCCTTGTTCGTGCATGTCCTTGATTATATTTTCTGCTTCTTCTCTCTTTGCTATGGGAAGCCTTCGCGGTTGTTGGCGAATGGGATCTGAACTTCCTGTATTGATAGAATGCTTCACAACATTCGTCCTACCCATCTGAGTGTTGTCCATAGCAAAAACGTCACTGTATTCATGAATCAGTTTCTTCACCTTGCTAATATGTTCTGGTGCAAGTTCTGTGCAGGAAGAAGCCAATGTCTCAAATAATTTTTTCGAACTCTTCTCGCTTCGTGGTAGCGGGTTCTTCACATCCTGAACGCTTCCTGTCACACAAAGCACAGAACAGCTTTCTCCCAGGATCGTACCTTTCTTCAAGATCACAGGGTACATGTTGGTGTTCAACATTCTCACAGGAACTTCGTTTCCGCCTCTCACCAAGGTTTTTCCGACTAACAGTCCTTTCCCGAGGTTACTCTCACTGGCTGGTTCGATGAGTCTTATACAGCTATCTCGAAGGTCTCTATCTAAATACCCCTTCACTATGGTTTCCGCCTGTCCACGTAGGTGAACATCTTCGCTGAGTAAGACTCGAGTCGTGATATCTTCACATCCCAGGAATGGAATTTCCAGACTTCCGATCCTTAGGACATCGTTTCTCATATCCATCTGGAAGCCATAACCCTTAATGACATCCATTCCCAAGATGACTTCCTCCATGATATCTGCCACCAGCACCTCATGTTCGAGAGACCTGTCCCCAATGTTGATGACGATCCTCTTCTTTCCATGTGTTGGCACGTCTTCTCCAGTTGCAGTCCGTAAACGAACCATCGCTGGTAAGGTTTTTCCATTTCCTTCAACTACACTCGGCTTAACTATAGTTCGGGTTGCGCCAGTGTCGACTAACATTTTTACGGACCTCCCATTAATTTTACCGTCGACATAAACACTTGAAGAGATGGCCTGAATTACAACTTCAGGGGCATTGTCGTGGCGGGTCGGTTTATGCCCCTTCTTGCCAACCCGCTTTAGTTTTCCTGTTCTTGGCGTTGTGGTTTAACCGGCTTCTTGCAGTTACGCCGAATGTGTCCTCTTTCGCCGCAGTTCCAGCATCTTGGTCCACCATTACGTTTCTCCTGGAGAACTCGGCGAATTACTTCCTCAATTCTATCGTCGCAGACTGGTGAATCATCAAGCTGTCTCACTTTGCTCTGTCCTCTGTGAGAAGCTTGTTTAGCAGCTTCAAATTCTAGGGCATGGGCCAGGGCGTCATCTAGAGTTTAGGGTCGGGCCAACCGCAACGTCTGCTGAGTCTCCGTGTCTCTCAACCCATCGACGAAGGTCTGGACAGCAAGTTGTTCTAGGAAGCTGTCCGGTGCTGAAGGATAGGCCAGCCTTACCAACCTTGCTATGTCTGCTTCGAATTCCTGCAAGGTTTCTGCACTCTTCTGATGGCGACTCTTGATTTGTGCGTGATACACTTGTTGGAGATGTGCATCACCATATCTCATTTGCAGTCTACTTGTCAGAGTCTTATAATCACCTTGTTGACTTACAGGAATGGTCTGAAGGATATTCAGTGCGTCTCCTCTTAATGCAACAATTAAGGCAGTTGCTTTCTCTTCATCGTCCCAGCAATTGGCGTTGGCTGCTGCTTCAAATTGTTTCTGATAAGTGCTCCAGGGTGTTTTGCCATCAAAAGTTGGAGGTTTGATCTTTGTTCGCCCTGGCTCACCCCGTTCTCCCAGCTTAACAGAACAATATTTGCCGAAGTTCTTACTCAATCGTTCTTCCATGGTTTTCATCTGTTCTTCCAATTTTACTTGTATTTCTTCTTCCATATTAAGCAATCTGCCTTCAATGTTTTCAACCCTGTCTTCAAATTTTCCAATTTTATCGCTCACGTGCCCCATCTCGTCTTTTACGTTTCCCATTTCGTCTTTTACGCTTCCAATTTCGTCTTTTACGCTTCCAATCTCATTTTCCAGTTTGGAGTAATTATTCTTCAACTCATTTTCAATAAATGTCAATTTATCTCCCAAATTATCTTCCATTTTCTTAGTGTTTTCTTCCATTTTATTCTCCATTTTCTGGGTGTTTTCTTCCATTATCTTTCTAGTATTTTCTTCTATTTTATTTGTGTTTTCCTCCATTTTCAAGCTCATTTTTTCAAGGGCTTGCTGGAAAAATTCCATTGTCGCCTGATCCATTTTCTTCGTCTGTGATCTCGTAACTGGCATACAAAATATTCACTAATGAAGTCCACAATTTAAATTAACACAGCAGTTCAATTTACCCCACACCTGACACCAATTGTTACGTTCTAGGGGTTCAAAATAAAATCACTGCTGAACGAAAATGTCTAATTTATTTACACACACAATAAACTAAACGAATTATAACTAAATAACTAAACTAACTATAACACACTAATTTATGTACTACAATTAACTTCGATTTATATTCACTATTTATTTTCACTTCGTAGTTCGCTCGAATATTTAGACTACTCGCTGTTAACTTTTTACCCTCCCGTGGGTCGTGGCTCTCCGCTTATATACCTGTCCACTGTTTCCAGAACGTGCTTCGGTAACAGTTTCTCGTCGCGCGTAGAAGGAAAGGAATTATTCTCGATCGTACGCGTAGTCACCAGACTTCCGGGAATCAGTTGTTTACCTAGCGCTATCAGGGCGACAGAGGCGTACTCAGGGAGTCTCGCTCGTTACAGTATGTTTAAACTCTTAAGATAAACTGAGTTTGTAGCAGTAGCAGTCTATTATAAGCATAAAAAATTGTAAATCATGGTTAAGAGACATTCACAGATGAATTGGCATATATTTTTTTAAATTTTAATAGAAAAACAATATTGTGAAATTTTATTATAAAGAAATAAGTTGTTTATTTGAAATCAGTAAGAATGTTATAGTTAGGTTAATTAATACTTTTACTTAAAATTACAGTGATTTTTAAATAAATTTGTTTGACTTTTTCTGTGACGTTCCTCTGGCTATTTTGCCATATTTATTTTAATTGAAGGAAGTTCGAGCGTATAATGGGTCAAAATAATGTTAGAATTTTTTTTAAATTTTAGTCTTCCAAATATTCGTCAAAATTGGCAATAGTGTTTTTGATTATACCCACTACAGAAACGTGCATGAGTGTGTGAGTTAAACATTTCTCTTTCTGTAATCATACTTCTATCTTGCTGCCATCCTTTTCTTTTTCTCAGTTGTTTACCCGACGTCGTCAAATCTTTATTCGAATGAATAGCTGACGATAGACGAGTTGAAAACATAAAATTTAACTTCAAATATTTTAATAATTATTTTGGTAATGTATTATTATTAAATCGTTTTTATGTTTTGCAATAATCCAAGTTTCTTGTATATAGTTTTTTATCCGTTAAAGTTGGGGGTTAATATTGAAATAAATAATTAAAGTCTCGACAAAAGTTTTTCCGCCATAAGAGCCCCGTGTATAAAGAGATAAAATTTGTGATTTTTTAAATTTAATTATGCAGTGAATAATTTTAAAATTTTCGGATTAGAGAAATGGCGTATTTATTTATATAGACCTGGAAAATTAACTTTTTAAAATCGAAAAAATACCCGGTGCTATTTTATTGTTGGAAATGCTAGATAAAGTAAATACAAAAGTGATCTCATCTCGTGAGTCATAAAAAAAATTATTGCGTCATTGTTTTTTTTTTAAACATTTATTACCAAAAAACGTCTTTTTTCTTACACTTAATATTCTGAAAATAATAATAATGGTCAACAGACAATTTATTCGTCTTGAAATGAACTTTAATTTGACGGTTTTTAAAATAAAATCGGTTCTAAAATCAAAAAGTTATTGCAAATTAAAGTTGAAAAAATTTGATTTTAAATTAAATATTAAGACTTTATAAACAAATTGTTGAATTTTCAGTTCTTAATGTTTGTAAACAATTGCTCTATGATTTAAAAAAAAATTCTATCTCCGGTTCTTAGGGTCCTAGAAACTTTTTTTTTCTTTTTAAATCTGTATTTTTTACCAGCTTTCATGTGGCGTAGATAAATTTTTAATGGAGTCATAAACGTCGGAGATATTCAATTTGTTTATAGACTAAAATCGGTACTTTTTAAATTAACTATTTTAGACAACTAATTGTTTAAAAAAATAAACTTTTTTGTAAATAGATAATAGCTACAACCGAAAATAAAAGAATGAGATCAAAATGGATGTTGTAGGCCATTCCCATTCGGATGTACAGCTATTTAAAAAAGGTCCTTTTTAATAATTGTCTTATAAACAAATTGCATTGTGCAAAAACTACTGAACGGATCCGGCCCATCTTTAGCCCACTTTTTTGGGTGACTAAAAATCCTCATAAAAACCCACGTTTGGCGAACATTTGTAGAAGTTTTAACAATAATTTTTAAATTTATAAAAAAGTGTAAATCTGGCCGTTTTTCAACTTTAATTTGCAATAACTTTTTGATTTTAGAACCAATTTTATTTTAAAAACCGTCAAATTAAAGTTCATTTCAAGACGAATAAATTGTCTGTTGACCATTATTATTATTTTCAGAATGTTGAGTGTAAGAAAAAAAAGACGTCTTTTGGTAATAAATGATTAAAAAAAACAATGACGCAATAATTTTTTTATGTCTCACGAGATGAGACGACTTTTGTATTTACTTTATCTAGCATTTCCTACTATAAAATAGCGGCGGGTATTTTTTCAATTTCTTACATTATTTTCCAGCTTAGTTTCTTGGTCTAATACGTATAGTTAATTTCAAAGCTCAAAGTTGAAAATTATTTTTTACAATAGATTCGCTCGAACCTGCTTAATAAAACGCTTACTTTTCGAGATATTTACAATTTACAATCTCTTAAGAAGCCTTTCCACTCAACTAAAATTGGTGCGGTGAAACAAAATTAAAAAATTGCAATAATTCCGTTGTTTTATAAGATTTTTCGGACTATTAAAATTCAATAAAAATGTACCCAATGCCGATTTAGAAGTTTCTACTTTAAAATTCGTAAAATTATATAACCTTTATTTTGCAATTTTAGAAAGTATACAAACAAGAATATGTTAAATGACATTAAGGAGAAATAAAAAAATTCGCATCCAACAGGACTCGTACAGACAACCTTAGCCTCTACTTGGTAACGCTCTAACAACTGAGCTTTGAATGCTTAGACATTATTTGGTTTTTTGGTCTTTAAATTCAACACATATAGCATGACTTAGTAAACGATTAGTTGAGATATCTCTCATGGGATTTTTGAAAATTTTTTGAGAAGGAGATTTTGTCAAATCGACACTTGAAACATCAAATCCTAAGTCATTTTTTTTGTGCACTGTCTTATATTTTTATTCGCCTAGGACACCGAAACAATGGATTTTTAGTACACGATTAATTAAGATATCTCTATTGGGAAAAAGTGTACAAACTAGAATATTTTAAATGACATTAACGAAAAATTGTTTGTATACTTTCTATCTGTCATGTATTGTAATATGATATTTAATAGAATGGGGGTGGGTAGAAGGAAGGAAAATCGTCTTGTATGGGGGACAAGTTGATATGAATTTAGCGATTTTAAACCCTACAAAAGTAGTATGTTTGAGAGAGAACCGAAGTTCGAATACGAAAACTCGCAACAATTCCTTTACAATGGATAATTCTTCAATAAATTCTTTAACTACTAAAAGTGAAATGTTAATTAGCAGTGAAAATGATATTTCAAGTCAAACTAATCTTGAATTTGACATTAAAAAAGAAGAATTACACTCCATTTACGATTTACCGGATTTTAAAATGGAATATCAAGATTTTGATGAAGAATTACATTCAGAGCAAAGCATCAAAAGATATTCCAGGCAACAGAGTCCAAGTTATAAGAAGCGTAAGTATCGATATCACAATTTTGAAAAATCGAGATATCGATATATTTAGAAAAAAAAATGATGCCAAAATACGGTTTTCGGTTTTTAAATCAAAATTTTTTGTAGATACTAAAACTGTTTTGAAAAATCTCAAAAAATTAGTTAATTTTCACAATTTTGAAAAATCGAGATTTAGATATTTCGAAAACCAAAAAATATATCAAACTTCGGTTTTTGAATCAAAAATTTTCAACTGATTGTTTTAAAATTTTAAGAAATTAAGTGAATTATCACAATTTTGGTATTTCCACAATTTTAAAAACCGAGATATCGATGCATTTCGATAACCAATAATGATATCAAAATACGGTTTATGGTTTTTAAATCAAAATTTTCTGTTGTTACAAAAACTGTTTTGCAAGTTTGAAAAATGCCAAAAAATAAGTAAATTTTCACAATTTTGAAAAATAGAGATTTCGATTTTGGATATCTTGAAAAACAACAAACATCAAAATGCGTTTTTTGGATTTAATTTGAAATTTAATTTTTATAAAAAATCCTTTTTCAAATTTTAAAAAGTCTTAAAAAAAAGTAAAATATCTCAAAATTTTAATTTTAGGAACTTATCAAGAAGAAAGAGATATCGATATCTCAAAAACTAAAAAGATATCAAAATGGGTTTATTCCATTTAATTACGAACTTAATCCACATTCAGAAATACTGTAAATTTACAAAGAAAAAACAAAAATACTTTTTTCCAATCTGTGATATCTCGAAAACCGAAATAGATATCAAAATGTGTTTTTTTTGAAATAGGTTCGAAATTTGATTTTTATTTAAAATACACTTTCAAACATCAAAATCTCTTTTTAAAAAAAAATAAAAATATCCCAAAATTTTACAAAAAATGCATATTTTTGACAAAAAAGCGAAATTTAAAAGTTGATTTTTCACAAAAATCATAGAATTTTTTGAGAAACTTAAATTTATACAAAATTTTAAAAATTCAGTGAATTATGACAATTTTTCGAAAAAACTAAATTTTGTCTCGATTTAGAAACGTTTTGAATTTTTCAAAAATCAACCAAAAAAATTTTTTTTTTTCAAAATTTTAATATTTTAAAAAACCGAGATATTGCTATCTCAATAACCAAAAAAAGTTACGAAGACGCGGTTTTTTGCATTTGTTTAAAAATTTTGCACTGATTCAAAATCAATTTAAATTCTGCTGATTTGAAATAATAATTAATAGATCTGTAGATCAATTAAAGTCCGTAGATTTGAAATGATAATCTGTAGATCGGTATATCAAGTAAAAAAACTGTGTAATACAATTTTTATATCAGAGGTAAATTTCATCGAAATGTTATTTAATATTTATAAGATCAAATTGTTTTAACTCTATATATGATACGGAACTGTTTCTAACATCATTAGTTTATTAACTTTTTCTTTTTCTGCTTTTCCATTAATGGATATTAGCGATCATACGGGTCAACTCTTCCCTGTTTCTGATGGCGTTGTTCTTAGCCCTACTCATTCTTTCACATTTCTTTCTACAAACTCCTGTTTTTCCCTTCAATTACCAGATATGATATTTTATATCTTTCGTTTTTTTATTTCGTGGTCTATATATGCTGCTTTCCTGTGCTTAATGGAGATTAGTAATTAGCGATTTCATACATTGTTTATTTTTGATATCAGTTTAAGAACAGTCATACAAAAGTAGTATGTTTAAGAAAGAACCGAAATTCGAACATGAAAACTCGCAACAACTCGCAACAGTGGATAATTCTACTAAAAGTGAAATGTTAAACAGTGAAAATGATAAAAGTGAAATAGATATTTCAAATCAAATTACTATTGAGATGAATCTTGAATTTGATAGTAACAAAGAACTATTTGCGATTTACCGAAATTTAAAATGGAATTTCAAAATTTTGATGAAGACTTACGTTTAGAGCGACACATCAAAACATATTCCAGGAAATATTTCATGAATTTGATAATGGTGTTTAGTAATTCGCGATCTCTGTTAAATGTTCGTAGTATTTCCTCGTTTGTTTTTTCAGCTGTCCATAGGACTTTTAGTATTCGCCTGTATATCCATATTTCGAATGCTTCGAGTCTGTTAATGGAGTTTACTTTTAGTGTCCAGCCCTTCATTCCATAGAGCAACACTGACCATACCTAACATTTTGCAAATCAGATTTGTAGGTTGGGGTCAAATTCGGTATTGGTATTTGAATTTCTTGATAGTACTTCTAGCCATCTTTATTCTACATTGATTTCCAATTCGAAAGAACGATAAATCGGAAAAACAGAGATTCGAGAGGATGATAACACCGGCACACAAAAAAAGATGTTTGTACATCCGACTCCACCTACAAGTCGGAGGTTTTTGAAGATTGGTTCCAAACTACTTTGTTGCTTTTGGATCGGTAATATTTATGGAAAATGCATGGTCTCATACTCGAAAAATGAAGAGTATTCCATGTACGAAAGGAAAAGGAGAAAAGGAAATATCATCGCTTGGTTAAAATCCAAAAATATTTCATGCGACGATAAAATGTTGAAAAAAGAACTTTTGGCTATATTAAGAGATTATAAAAAGGACTACCAAAAAACCATAGACGATGAAATGGCCAAAGAGCAAAGATTTACTATCCTAATAATATCTCCCTAGCACTGCGAATTAAATCCCATAGAGTTAAGAACGATGTCGCTCGAAACAACAAAACATTTAAAATAGCTGATTTAAAAACAATATTTGATAAAGCATTCATCATGTTGCAAAGAACAGTCTGGAAAAACACCGAAACGGTGGAGAAAAAATTTTGGACATCGGATATGGAAGTAGAACAAATTTTGGTACCTTTCATAACACCGGTACACAAACAAAAAGTTGTTTGTACATCGGAATCCACCTACTTACCGGCATGTATTTCCACCCGCAGAATCGGTATTTGAAGTTAGTATGAGCAGTACACCTTTAATTTCGAGTAAAGTGTAAAAATTGCTTAAAGATGTGCCGAATTATTCGTAATAAAGTCAGTCTCAACTAATTCGGCTCTCTACTACAGTTAGTGTTTAAATAAATTTCTTCAATAAAAAAAATCCAATAATATTTTTGGTAGGATTTAGTATTTGCTTCTATTACTGCTAATTGTATCATTATTTATCCTAATGTGTGCTTATATGTTTTCAGGTTTCCTATCAGCGGCAAAAAAATGGCAACCTCATTTTGGAAAATTCTATGGAACATGTTTATCTTGTGGAAACTTTTTCTATGATAAATTGCTATTTTTAAACCATTTTTATATTTACCACTTTTTTGTTAATTCGAAAAAATCTGTGAACATAAAAAGGATTAAATCTGGCACAAAGCATATTAACCGACAAGATCTTAGTAATTTAAAAAAACAGATAAGGGCGGATAGTTTCATACAACAAAGGGATTTAAAAAAATATATCAAAACACAAACTGGCGAAAAACCGTTTAAATGTAATATTTGTTCAAAATGTTTCACACATAACAGTAATTTAAAAATTCATATTAGAACTCACACTGACGAGAAACCTTTTAAATGTAAAATTTGTTCAAAATGTTTCACACAATCCAGTAACTTAAAAACTCATATTAGAACTCACACTGGCGAAAAACCATTTAAATGTAAAATTTGTTCGAAATGTTTCACAGATTCCAGTAACTTAAAAACTCATATTAGAACTCACACTGGCGAAAAACCATTTAAATGTAAGTTTTGTTCAAAATGTTTTATAGATTCCAGTAGTTTAAAAGTTCATAATAGAATTCACACTGATGAGAAACCTTTTAAATGTAAAATATGTTCGAAATGTTTTAATAAATCCAGTAACTTAAATAGACATATTAGAACTCACACTGGCGAGAAACATTTTAAATGTAAAATTTGTTCGAAATGTTTCACAGATTCCAGTAGTTTAAAAGTTCATAATAGAAGTCACAGTGACGAGAAACTGTTTAGATGTACAATTTGTTCGAAAAGTTTCAAACAATCCTATACTTTAAAATGTCATATTAGAACTCACACTGACGAGAGACCATTTGTTCGAAATGATATACACAATCCGGTCATTTAAAAACTCACACTGAAAAAAACTTTTAAATGTGAAAGGATCCTTCACACACTCAATGAAACGTACTTGTCGTGAAATTGTCTGGGGTGGAGAAATGAGGTGGTCTGTTTGGCTATGTCAAATTATTTACCATTTCATTAAATCTTTGGTAGATGGCTCTACCTGTTGCAATCCGTGCATATGAATAATAATTCTAAAGATGTATATTTTTGCAAATACTGCTTGTAAAATGAATAATTTTAAACACTTTTAACCTAATTTTAATTAATACAGTATAAAAATTTTGGTTATCAAAATGATAAAGTTGATATCTGTTGTATCACATGCTTTACACACAGCAGCATAGGACCGGAACCTGTGGTGACATCTATATTAAAGATATAGAAGGACCAAGCTTTGTGACACTGCTTAAACCATTACGAAATACAGTCGTTAGGCCACCTCTTTTCTCCACCTTGTTCTGAATAAATAGCTCTATGTGAGTAGAACAAAAGTCTCAATGGATATCAAGTTTAAAAATGGACAAGATTAGAGGTATAGAGGTTTGAAGTTTTACCAAAAGATTAATTTACTGAGCAGTGAGCAGGTGTACTGAATATCACTAGAACTCACTAGTAAATTTTTTCCAAAAACCCTAGGGTTTTTGGGGTAACTGTTGAAGGTCATTTATATTGCCTATTTTTAAGCTTGGTGCCCATTGAGATATTTATTCTACTCATATAGAACTATCGGGAAGTATTTTTCCATTGAGTTTGTGCGAGATCCTTTGTTCGAAATGTTTTAGACAAAAAGGTAAATTAAAACAAAAAACCTATTAAATATTAAATGTAGTTAATACACAGCTATAGTAACCTAATGCTATGAACAAATGTTGCAAAAGAATATTAGTTATTCTATCGCCTAACCAGTTTTGAAAAATATTTTCAAAAACATTGAACTAAGAAGAAACAACTACTTCCCTGGCTATGTGCCTCGACGGATATTGAATTACACTTCAAAGTCAAATGTGGTTGGCATATCTAACAGGTAATTTAAACCAACCATGCATTGTTGCCAAATCAATTGTATATCTGTAATAATCGGAAAAAATACTGAAATACCACAAAATATTTTGTTCTAGTAAGTTATCGTAAAGCATAAAAACTTAGGGATTTTCTTGTTCTGTGTTCTGTCCATGATTCTAAATTGACGTGTTAGGTAGAATATTTTGTAAACAAACATGTTGGTTAGAATTTCTGTATTCTGAGAAAGTATTGAAACACGTATGGGGGCTTTTTACACAATTTATTTACAAAATTGTTAAGATACACTGAACTCTGCTGGATAACGTCTATTAACTACTTGACAATACAATGAACTCTTCTGAACACTTGACTCGAACTGACGTTAACTGCCCATGCATCCCCTTATATACAACATTATTTAATCTAGTCAGTGTGTTTAGAAGTTTCTAGAATTTTCAAGAAACATTATTTAAAATGGTCAGTTGATTTTTTTTACAAACTTCTAAAAATCAACTGTTAAGAACAATCTTTCAAATTAAGGTCCCTTCCTTTACGGTTATCCCGTTACAGTATGTTCAAAACTTTTAAAAAATATTTTGATTTTACTGTTATAGTTTTGTTTGTTCTCTTTGTTTACTTATAAATTTGAGCAAAACTAATATTCTATCATGAACATTAGATATCATGTTAGATAGAAAACAAATATATACACAAAATTTGTGATCACAACCATAGATTTTAATTGTTTGTTGATCGTTTTATTCATTGGATAATATTAAATAAAATAAATCACAAAATAATCATGAAAGTTAAAAGCCATTTTTAAAATTACAGTCAGTTATTTAAAACTAATTTTTTGGATAAATAATGGTCAGCCATGCCGTAAAGTGTAATATTTAAAAACATTTTTATAGTCTTTTAAAATCAAAAAAAGCAATATTAAAATGAAATTAATTAAATTAAAATCAGGGATTTATAGAAGTGCCTATTTGAAAAAAATAATGAGTATATTCTTGAGATTAAAGGACTCGTTACAATAGTTTAAAAAATGCGATTTTTTCGTTTACTTATATATAACAATCTAATTCTATATAAATGAATATGTATGTATATCGGAAATTATAATGAACTCAAAAGTGATCTGTTTTAATAGTAATCTCTAACTTTAATTTATTAATCTATTTACAACGCCTGTATTAGTGTTTAAAACACTCACAAGTTGTCCAAGTCCATTGTAAATTTGAACGCGAGATTTGACAACAGCGCTCGCAATAGCACATACATTTTGAATTCACGTGGTCATGCGCATAACAGTAGGATCCACGCTTCAAATCTTACCGAAAAGTGGTGAACTTACCACTTTATACACGCTTATAAAATCAATGGTATATAAATTTAAAAAAGTGAATGGACGACAAATTTTAAGTGAGCAAAGACATATCAAAATCAGCAAAATCGCTTTTCTTCGGAAATTTATGGAACTAAAAAAGCGCAATGAATCAATCAGATTTGTGTACTTAGACGAAACGTGGATATACAAAAATGGCACTCCAACGCGTAAAGAAAATGTAAAAAGTGTGATAATAGCGACATCTCCATAACTAATTGCAAACTGAAATTCTATTTGACAAAAAACCTCTCTGCTAAAGATAATGTGTTTGTGTGATTTCAGACATATCTCCAATCTAGTTGCTCTTAGACTTCTGGATGGATATCTTCCTTGTACTGATGAGACGCAATACGTCGAAACCGGTCTACAAGTGATATCCTTTCGAATTGCAAACTAAAATGGTTAGTTCTATCTTGCAGATATACTAACCCCGTTTAACTTTGAACTGTAATTCAATGTCCGTCGTGGCATATAGCCAGGGAAGTAGTTGTTGGTTCTTAGTAAACGGTCTATATGTTCTTTGATTTTCAAAGACTCTGTAAAACGTCATAATAGTATTAGGTATACTATTATTATCTTTGACATCTATTATATTAACAATAGTTTTATCCAAATCTGTAGCTTCAATTTTTTGTTGTTTATATGTTTTTTTTTTAATTTTGTATGTTCCATTTTCTTTTGTACTTTGTTTATTTTACTATCAGTGTATCTGCTTTTCTGCTGAATAATTGCACTGAAACTATTAAACACATTTTAAATGGATTACCAATATTTGTAAGCATAACATTTTCTGGGAATTTTTGTCTTTGTTTTACTTATCAAAATAGCTGAAACCAATTGGAATGTCATAATGCCGCACTACCTGGAAAGCTCCACGAAAAATATTTCAATATATAGCTGCTGTAATACTTATCGAGAAAATGAAATATTTTGTATTTTCTCATTTACAGCTGGTCCAATTTAAATGTTTGTTGTAAAACTTATTTTATAATACCGTTATATAGACATAGAAAATTTGTTTTAAACTGCAAATGAATACTTTTTTGTAAATGTTTTTATTGTTTGCTTTCATTTAATTACTATTATTTTGTAAATGCATTCATTATATCTAAATATATACTTTTAAATTGACGATTTCCTTTTTTTGTGAAAGTACTAAGTTTTAATCATTTGATGGCGCTGAAATGGAGTAGGTACACAATTGTTATTTTATTTATTTTCACTAACATTATGATTTTATTGAGGACGTGACAACAGTGCATTTACAACTGATAATAAGATTAAATATACAGGGCGAAATTCATCACCCTAACAAGGCTTACTTTAATATAAATAAGCTTTGAAAGTGCCTTATTATAACAAATTTAATTGTTTAAATTGCTGCCACTGTAATAGTAAGAAAGGTAGCTATTTTTCCAATTTATTCTGATTCTTTGTGAAAAAAAAAACAATAAGAAAATGAAAATCAAATTGTTGCAAATATAAAAAAATAACTTTTAAATTTTTTAGAAAATATAAAAGTGAAATTTTGATAAACAAAGGCAATTTATTCAATGCTGAAGTTTATACACAAGTGAAAATTTTAGTTGTTTCATCAAAGTCAAAGTATTTGTTTTTAATAAATACATAAAAGAAAAATAACTGATTTCCGCTAAATCTTAAAAATAACTGCACTTCCCATTTAATGACCACATAATTGGATATCAAAAGACAAGGACAAGAGGCCGTACAAGAAGAAAAAGAAGAAGAAAATTTTCCAATATGGTTCTGCAGTGGGACTCCGTGTAGTATATAGTATTCTATCAATCGACTCTTTTCTATGCTGTTGGCACTCCGTGTCGCCTTGGAAATCGTAAAATCGCCAGAAAGCTATCGCTTCATTTCTACATCTCGATAGGAGTCGAATTCTATCAAGGCATGCGCATTTATGAGAAATAATTGGAATTTTGACATAAAATTAAAACATCTGTGAAACGTGCGGTAATTCTTTATATGGTTTATTTATTTGTAAAGCCCATTTTCGTCTGACTGTTCAGTTTGTTTCGTAGAATTATTTATCTTAGTTTAATTTTTATTTTTTAAGATTTTGTTACTATTATTCTACTCAGGTATTTTTGTATATTATTGTATTCTTATCATAAAAGTTTAGTCCTTAAGTTACTAGGAATTATAAATATTTTTCATGCTCAATACATTTATCCGTTTGTTGAAATAAGTATAGCTAATTCATTAAATATTATTGCAAATGTCATGCAACAACATTTTCAACAATGTTCATGTAAAAATAAAAATATTGTATAAACATTATATTTATTTAATTTTTGTTGTGAATACCCTAAAAAAATATTTAAAAGAAAACCGGATTGTTAATATAAATGATTTATTTAAAAAGAAATAACAGAAGATAATAAATAATATACAAATGTACACCTATGCAAACTTAGCACCCCATCCATGGAATTTTGGGTCGAAAATGACCTTAATCGATAGGTCCCCGTTAGGTCCTTTAAGGTCCCACATTTTTTTCGTTAGGTCCCCTTTAGTTTTCTCATAAATAATTTTTTAAATTTTGGGTAAAAAAAAACTACACTTTAGCACCCCATCCAATGCAAAATTGACAAATTTAATCAAAATTGTATTCTTTAGCGTTAGGTCCGTATTGGTCCATTATTTTAATTGATAAATAATTTATTTTATTTGTTTTATTCTTAATTATAAAATAAATAAAACATGCGCATGCGCACATCAGACACAAACAGCGCGAAATTTAAATTGGTATAGTTTCATGTACCTTGTATTAGTGCATAATACAGACATATAAATATACAAATTTTGTAAGAATGATCCTCGAACATCCTGAAGTTGTAAGAAGATCTGAGAATGTAGTCTTTACTAATACGTCGATGTTTCCTTAACTATGTAAAAGATCATGTGAGAGAAGAGACCGAAAGCTGTCATAAGTCATTAGTGTCAAGTGTCAAGGCAGAAATGAAAACATTAGTTAACCTAACAATTAACAATGATAAAATCGTTAATATGATAATAATTACTTTCATATTAGTCTCATTGTTAAATTATTATTTTAGGTCCCAAGAAGCAGTTATGAAAAACATCAACCCAAAAACAGCTTTATAGCTTAGACGGCATATTTAGTTTATTATTGCTAAATAGATTTCAGTTTATTTTTTTGGCTAAGTAGTTATATAGTTTGCTTATTGTTATTATGATTTTCTTTAAATAAAGTTGTAGATAATAGCAAGGGTTACTTTATGACAATTTTTGTAGACATATGAAACAAGTACTTTTTCAGAAACTTTAGGGAGAAGAAGTTTATTTTCGACATTTAGTAAGTACTTATAGATGAAACTTAAATTATCAATGTCAGTTCTTTTTAGCGTCTTTGTTACATTTTTAATTATAATTATACCTATTTATCAATATTGATCAACTGTCATTTTCAAACAATATAAGCTTTAAACCAAAATCATGTTATTTCTTTTAACCTTAACATGACACAGAATGATCATATAATATGTATTTATACACTTGTACTATGGAGAGACCTCTACCCTCCATAACTTGTACTTAAATATTTTTTAATAAAAAACATGTTTGTTTACACAGATTGCGAGGAATAATTGAATGTGGAACAGGCCATTTTAAATCGTATTGCAGAAGAGGCCAAAATTATTGGAGCTTGTATGATGATAATGTAAAAAAAGTACAAACAGTTTTGTTATCCAAAGTAGTAATACCTGATGCTGCTATTTATACTAGAATTAAGTAAAATTTATTTGTTTTGTTAACGTTATGAGAGTTTATTTTTATTTTACGTCAACTTTTAGTTTTTAAATGAATAAAAAATTATTTTATTGTAAAATTCTGTATTTTAAGCAAGAAAAATATAATTTGGTAATTTTACATAAAAAATAAATAATGACAAACTACTAGAATGCAATTAGATTTACAAATTTTATTTAAATATCTTTATTTTTGTTCGTTTATATTTATTACTATTTAAAATCACTTTATTTTGTATTTTGATTCAAGTGGTACTTGTCGGTGTAGATTGTAGGTGTAAATTGTATTCTATCAATAAATTTGTATTTGCAATAAATTAGTTTGTTTAAAAGATATCAAAATTTTGTTTATTATTAACTTCAATAGTTTCTAAATCATTTATCAGGAGATATAGATAAAGAAATTCATAATTACATCCAAGTAATAGAAATATTTATAGATCCTGAAAATTGAACCATACAGTTTTATTATACTGTCACAAAATCGGTATAGCAATTTAATATCAAACGCTTGTTTAATATAAATTAAACTTCTCATGGTTTAAAAATAAAAAATTCTTAAAATTTTATTGAAAATCTGTATTTATATTTTCGTATTAATAGTTTCAGTAAGAAATAATGACATCGATGTTTATAAATTTGTTTTTTATTACGTGTTTATCTACTTTTTCAATTGAACGAGCAGCATAAATATTATATTGATAATTTATTATGACATTAATAGCACAGTAATAGGTATAATAATTGCACTTAACAGTAACTTTTTTTTTATTTATTAAATTAAATAAGCCGATTTTTTTACCAAATACATCGTAGAACAATTGATATAACTTGTTAACAATAAGAAAAAAACTCTTATTTTATATTTATAACTATTAATATTGAGAACTCATGTGTTTACCATATTTTTTTCTGTCTTTTAGTTGTATTATCATTTTGACTATGTATAGCTGCTATTTATCCGGGCAAATCTTCTCCTTTGAATAACTACTTCTTGCTTTCAGTAGCTTGTTCTGTTCCTAAATAAAAGATTTGATTCCCTGAAATCGACAATTCTATAGTGAGGTTTCTGTGTCGACAGTTTGAATATGTACTTCCAGTCATCACGATATCAATTTGAAATGTTGTGCAGTTTGTAACCTGCAAAAAGGTAGTTTTATTTACTATAGGATATACAATAAAAAATTAAATATGTACCTACTTGGTAAATAATAATCGACCATAAATAAAACCTACAAACTTTGTATTTGTACTTTCAGTTCATCGGATTTTATAAAAAACAGTATAATAATTTTATAAAAGGAATATTTTATTTAGTCTTGACACTAATGACTTTTGAACTTTTGACAGCTTTCGGTCTCTTCTCTCACATGGTCTTTTACATAGTCAAGGAAACATCGACGTATTAGTAAAGACAGTAAAGACTACATTCTCAGATCTTACAACTTCAGGTTGTTCGAGGATCATTCTCACGAGATTTGTTTTATTAAGGCACTATAAACATAGGTATTATCGTCAGCCATGTTTTGTCCAATGTCAACCACAAAACCAGAGATTATAGAACAGATGTGTTGATGCCTAATATAAAGTTGGCAACAAGTTCTGACATCAGCGCACCATGTTTAAAACTTTACTTTTACACCCTTTTTATGCTTAAAGTACCTTAAGTTTATTTTAATCTAAAACCACTAGTACTTACTCTATCACTATACCGTTATAAGTACTTTTTCGCTTTTCGCGCTACCAGCTGCTTTAGTTCCCATTTTCACCACATAAAAATACGATTACACGTCTCTTTAATTTGTCTATAATCTGACACCTGAATTGAGTGACATTGGAAAAAAAATGGCTGATGATAATACCTATATCTATAGTGCCTTAGTTTTATATGTCTGTATTATGCACTAATACGAGGTACATGAAACGATACCAATTTAAATTTCACGCTGTTTGTGTCTGATGTGCGCATGCGCAAGTTTTATTTATTTTATAATTAAGAATAAAACAAATAAAATAAATTATTTATCAATTAAAATAATGGACCAATACGGACCTAACGCTAAAGAATACAATTTTGATTAAGTTTGTCAATTTTGCATTGGATGGGGTGCTAAAGTGTAGTTTTTTTTTAGCCAAAATTTAAAAAATTATTTATGAAAAAACTAAAGGGGACCTAACGAAAAAATTGTGAGACCTTGAAGGACCTAACGGGGACCTATCGATTAAGGTCATTTTCGACCCAAAATTCCATGGATGGGGTGCTAAGTTTGCATAGGTCAAATGTACCTACTCCTAATTTCTAAAATATGTACTGCATTAAAAGGAAATATTGTCTGAATGACTAAACGTATAACACGTATCTGACTAAATAAATTAATAATAAGTAATATAAAGAATTTCGTCAATAATGAAAAGCAATTTGCAATCAAATAATCCCAAAATGACATTGACAATTATAATACTAGTTCCAAACATAAATATTACTAAATTTATCACCAATTTTAACCTGATGTTTTCATAACCAACAATATAATTACGAAAATAGCCGAGGAGTAGTCGACAGCGACACGGAGTACCAGTAAAGCAAGAGATCGACTTCGGAATAGAAAGCTACTGTAGAAAGCGATATATAGAATACTATACTACACGGAGTCCCACTGCTGGTAAGGCACTATAGATATAGGTATTATCATCATAGAGATATCTCTATGATTATCATCAGCCATTTTTTTTCCAATGTCACTCAATTCAGGTGTCAGATCATAGACAAATTAAAGAGACGTGTAATCGTATTTTGTAGTGGTGAAAATGGGAACTAAAGCAGCTGGTAGCGCGAAAAGCGAAAAAGTACTTATAACGGTATATTGATAGAGTTAGTTAGTACTAGTGGTTTTAGATTAAAATAAACTTAATGTACTTTAAGCATGAAAAGGGTGTAAAAGTAAAGTTTTAAATATGGTGCGCTGATGTCAGAACTTGTTGCCAACTTTATATTAGGCATCAACACATCTGTTCTATTACCTCTGATTTTGTGGTTGACATTGGACAAAACATGGCTGACGATAATACCTATGTTTATAGTGCCTTAGTTCTGGCAAAGACAATATAATATATATTATCAGTGGTCGTACCTCGTATTTGTATAAATAGTGTTGAGTGTTGGCAAAAACAATATAATATTTATAATTTATTATATATTATCTCTGAGTGTTGGATTTATTTTTATAAACAGCTTAACGTGCACCCAAGTTCCAAGTGTTAAACCGTAGATTGTCATATTAATTAAATAGAAAGTGACCCCGTAGGGAAATTGACCATACAATTACACATTAATTTCACTGTTCTTTGTTACAACCAGAAACGTGTTAGAAAATGGATATGTTCAAAGATGCATCAAATATATTAATGCACACTAACATCGAAAGTAATTCTAAAGATTTGCTATCCAATATTAAAACTGAAGAAATTTATGTTGAAGAAACTAAACTCGCATTCGAGAACTTACATCAATTCGATCTGTGTAAAATCAAAACGGAAAGTTGTGTAGAAAAAGTTTCTGTAACTGAAAGTGATGTGTTAAACAGTAGAGAAAATATAAAAACCGAAAATGTTGATTCAAATGAGGGTATTCAAGAAACAAAAAGTGATATCAAAATTAAGACAGAAATTACACAGCATTCATTTGATTTCCCTGTTTATAGAAATGATATCCATGGTTTTGGTAAAAATCGACACACAGTACAAACAATCAGAATGTGTTCTAGGAAAAAACGTAAGTTTATGAAATTTTTTATATGTACAGTTAGTCAAAAAAGTCTGCGTACACCACAAAACTAGCTTAAAATTACATAAAAAAGTCTTTTCGTACAGTAACACAAAAACATCTAAATTCTAAAGTTTTCCTAAATGTAAAATTTTGTACATTGACCATTAGGCTTAATAACCGCTCTTAGTCTATCTGGAATTTTATAGATGTAGATCAACATCTTGTCACTTTCACTGGAATTTTATCCCATTCTTTCATAGTTTTAGTTTTTTATATGTATTTTATATTATGAATCATCTATTGATAAACTATTTTTTTGATTTTTATCAATTTATTCCTGACCGTCAGTGTCAATTTAGTTTAGGAAGTCCTGGGTTTGGGTCAATAATGGATTAAAAAGTGTAAACAATAATAAAACTGCTTGTTGTGACGTTTCGATTTATTTAAAAATCATCATCAGATTTTTAGTCCTAAAATTTTTTTGAAAAATTCTATATTAGTTTACTTACATAAAAAAAAAGAAAAAACAAACCTTTTAAAAAAACATAATTTACAATTTTTAACATATATTTATTTTTATTTGAACAAAAACAAAGACGTAATTTACTTTTATTTGAAACAAAACACGGTATTGACATATGCTGGTGATGATATTAATGATTTAGTGGACTTAGTAAATGATGACCTAGAAAAATATAACAAATGGCTTATACAAAATAGCCTAAAAATTAATTTAGACAAAACTAAGTACATTTTATTTAAGCAAAAAAATAAAATTATTAATGACAGCTGACCCGGCGAACTTCGTACCGCCTACTGATGTTTTTTTACCATTTTTCCAAATTTTTACGGTTTTGTAAATTATCGATTAGATATATCATATATTAACTGCCCCACCTTATGGTGGCGTCATAGTACCTAATTACGCAAGAATTGCTAATGTAAATTTATACTATCTCAACCGCGCCACCTTACGGTGGCGTCATAATGCTTAATTTAGTAAGGATCACTCTTTTAAATATATGAAATAGCTGTACCCGGCGCGCGTTGCTACGCCAACAACTAAAATAAATTTAAGAAAAATAAAAGAGATGAAGAGATAGAGCAGGAAAGAAAGTTTATAGTTTTGTTTCACTTATCGCACCAAAAATATATTTTTCGAACTTATATTTATATGAAATCGTATAGATATATATTAATCAATATTGAATTTGATACATGGAAGCTTTATTTAATTAAGTAACCACGTTTCCGAACAAACGATGCTCTTTCAATATAGTCTATGGCTGTGAATGACATTGACATTAGTTACGCGCGTTTTTTAAAATATGCAAAATTAAATGTCTATTTTTCAATATTTCTGAGAGATTTTCTTAATATTTTCTTCCGTAAGAACCTTCTCCTAATAATAACAAATACAACACAAAAAGAATTAGTAAAATCGGTCCAGCCATTCACGCGTGATGCCATGACCAAGGAAAACGGGTTAGTAGGTATTCCGGCGATTCTGCCAGACAGACTTTACCCCCTCCACTACACCCTTGCAGCAGGGTGCCAACTTCAGGTCGGTCGGTAATTTAGGGATCTGCATTACCGACACAATTGAAATCTCTACTAAATGGTTCGGAACTTGGCTAAAGCGCGCCAAATTTTGAATTTTTAAATTTATAGGGGGGGGGGGCGCTAGCATTCAACTGTCAATAATTTTCGATTGTCAAAAGGGCATTAAAGTCGTATCTCAACCTGGTCTCGTATAGACCGGCCATCTTGTTAACACTGTTGCCAACTTCAGGCTGAATGACATAATAATATTTTAAAAAATTACCTTAAGACACTATAAGGCCCCTTCACAAATAATAACAAAAAGTTTATTACAGCAAATCGTTCAGTAAACGTTAAGAATTAAATTGTAATCAATTCAGAAGGTATATTTTCAAAAGTTTGTACGGTATATCACCAGTCAATAGAGTCGAAAAAACATTTTACTTTTTATAATAAATTTTAACGTAATTAGGTCACGTGACATGTAAAGAACAATATCAGTTTTACGAGATTTATGTAACAGATTATTTAAATAATATATAAAAATTGTAAAAAATTATGATTACCTTATTATGTGCCAACTTCAGACAGGCTTAACTTCATAACCCTCGAATTGTAATAATGACTCACCAGGTTCGGTTGGATTTCTTAATATTTGGTAATAGGAGTAGGATATTTGCTCATCTTAGTCAATCGTCCAGCAAAGACCACGTGGAGGTGTGAGCAACCTTTGCCTGGAGAGGATGGGTAAGTAGGAAGAATAGGAATGGGTAGTAAGAAGAATTAATACAGCTACATTTTTGTGTATGTAAATGAATTAAATATTTTAAAACAACATGTAAGTAAATCTGGACATGTTAAAAGTTGACCCATCAGGCATCTTTTGGTGACCTTTATCAGTATCTTTTATTGGCCATATAGGGTATCTTTTATTGAGCTTATAAGATATCGTTTGTTGACCCATCAGGCATCTTTTGGTGACCTTTATCGGTATCTTTTATTGGCCATATATCATCTTATATTGAACTTATAAGTTATTTTTTGTAAACTTTTTAGGATTTTTTGGTTGATCTTATAAGATATCTTTTGGTGACCCTTCAGGTATCTTTTGGTGACCTTTATCGGTATCTTTTGTTGACCATATAGGGTATCTTTTATTGATCTTATAAGATATTTTTTGTAAACTTTTTAGTATTTAAGATATATGTACTATTTTTATAGTAAATTAATAAAAGTAATAAGCATACACCTACATAATTAGACAGTTCTTAACTTTTTATATCCAAAAGGTTCAGACGTATAATCGTCAAAAAATTTTCGTTTAGTGGAATTTGGTCTATAAATTTTCTTAACGTTAACAGTGAGTACTTCATGGACTTGTGTACGCCTTATCTGTTTACCAACAACATATATGGGTTCAGATTTTTTAAGAATCATTTCTTTTATTTTATTAAAATTTATTATTTGACTTGCGGCGTAATTAAGCGAAATACCCTTTACTTTGCATACTATGTTTTCTTTATCATTAATAATGGAATTATAAGCGTAATTTTTAGGACCTCCAGAAACGAACTCTGTAATATACCCACCATCAAGTTCATCGGTTAACTCTCCTAAGAAATCACCTAAAGGGGGATCGTATTCTCCTTCTTTAAGGGTGTAAATACAACTGTCTGTATCGAGATATTTAACCCTTTCTCCTAAGGGTTGCAAAAGGTCGTTGTATAATTTTAGTCTTGCATGTGTCGTTGTAAATGCTGCTACAGGTACTGAGACAGTTGATAAGGTGTTATATTCCTCTTCTTTGAATTCCCAGTTAACTATCAATGTTTCTTCGTTAACGGGAAGTATAGAATTAACGTTTATTGAAGGGTTGGTAAGCATGTCAAATAATTCGTAAGGCTGGTTTACTATAGAAGTCCTGGGTTTGTTTTCTTTCATTCCAAAATATCCCCAAAAACTTGTGATAACGTTTTTTCCCAATAGCCTTTTACCGGGGTTCTTTTCGATAGATAAAGGGTTTAGCGTGACACCTTCTCTTTCAAAGTAGTCACTTATATATTGTTGTTTCTTCTGCTCCGTATCGCAACCGGGAGGCCAACCACTTGCCTCTTGTTTAATTTCTAAAAATTTACTGATATAACCATTAAACAGGCCCCCAGATTTCGTGACGGGGTTGTATTTGGATTTCTTTTCATAATCCCAAATTTCATAAATTTCTAGAATTTCATACCCCATTTCAAGAGCCTTTTCAACTTCTAGACTTACCCAAGTCCCAACTAGAGCACGCTCATCAACCGAATGTGTGCAGGCTGTGGAGTTGCTTTCTTGTGCACAGCTTCTGCAAAGCGTAAATAGTAACTTTTTGTTTATACGAGCCAGTAACACAGGATGAAAGAGATTGGTAGATGGTAGGATTTTGCATTTTACAAATCCAAAAGTACCCTCGAATTTGCATTCGGACCCCACGTAGATTTTGGGATGTCCTTCAGGATACTCTGCATACTTATTCACATATGGATAAAGCGACGTAAAGTCTACGTATTTAATCACTTCACCTTCCTGACACTCGTAGTATTCGACAATGTTTTCTGTTCGACCACCCATAAATGCGTCTCTCGGGTTTAGCGGAATGTAATTAAGGAGAGGGTGGTTCTCCGTATATTTTTTAATTTCATCCGTCACACCGCATTCCCACATTTGAATAACGTCATAACCTAGGTTTCTTAATCTTTCTATCTTCGCTATAGTTCTTTCATAACGGTTTTCCAAACAATCTGTGGGGTCATCGTGTAACGGTTGTGTACGATTATGAGTAAAACATCTAGTACAACCGTGATATAGACACCCTTGAAATTCAAATATTTGCTTGGTTTCTTCACAGAACCCGTCAACTTTACATCCTCCGACAAGAGCTTCCGAACCTCTTGCTGCGTGTTGGATTGTTATACCTCTTTGGTATTCCTCCCAAATTAACCATTGTATAGCTATTTTACTTTGGTTATCCCTCCATCTATACCCTTTTTTCGGGATTATTCCTATAGTGTCCGGTTTAAGAAAGTTACGCCTGTAGATTTTATTGCAGGCAGACGGTAGAGTGCTTGCCTCTGTGAAAGGACAGACATTGCCTTCTTTCATCATTAGCTCTCTGAATTTAAGACAGGCTCCAGCTAGAATTTGTACATCGGAGATACAGTATTCAATTATCTCTTTCTGCAATTTGAAAACATAATTTTCGGCAGTTTTCTGATTATACCAACAAATTAACTGTTCTCTATCTTCGTCTTTAAAGTTATCAGGATCGTAAAAAGTCAAAGCAGGTAACGGTCCTACATAATTCTCGTTTTCTGTACGGTTAAATAGGTGAGGAAAATAACCTTTCTTTAACTCGTTTAGCCCAAAAGCTTTTGGGAGTTTACTAAGTGCCATCGGGAAATAGTTTAGAGAATCTAAAAATTTTACATTTCCCACACTCATTAAAACTAATCTGGTGCCACGCATGATTAATTCAGGTTTTAAATCCGTCTTTATCAGAATATGATTTAAAATAAATTGGTGGTCAAAACCCCCTCCGTTGTGGGCAATGACAATCACTTTTTTAAATATTTTTCGTTGATTCAAAATGAACTCCACGAAACGGGTGATGGGTTGTGTTTGTAAAACGTGCAGACGTACACCGCACTTCTTACATATTTTTACATCTGTATTTAAGCATACGTCGCAACATTGTTTAAATACACACAAACTCGGTTCTTGTTGTAAGGAACCATCGGATAGAACCTTTTCCTGTCGAGTCTCTAGATCGTAAAAAACAAAGAGAATATTAGAAGTTTTTGGAGAACCCGTGTCTGGTTGCATAAAGCATAAGTGACCAGCTGATTGGTGTTTATCACAAATCTTGCAAAAAATTTCACCGCAGTGGTGCTCCATTTCATGCTTTACTGTTTTAAAACACTCAGGGCATTTTCTGATTTTACCGCAAATGTTTGGCAAGTGTATTTTAAAACACTCCTCACCGTAAAATTCTCGGTTACAATCAGCACACCTCTTCTTTAATACATCTTTTGCGCAAGCCGGTGAACGCTGACACCCAGGACAGGTGCCTCCACATCTGTGCTCGTTTTTGTGATCGTAGGGAATGTGACACTCTTCGCAATAATAACTACAACAGAATGCCGCTGTAAGAGAGGTTATGGGGTTGTAATGACCCTCGTGGTAAAGTAAATTTAAAGAAGGACCATTACCGTTACCACTAAAAACTACATCTCGCCCTTTGCAACCATACGAATACACTGTTATCTTATAATTTTGTAGGTGATCCTGTAATTTTTGTAGTACGGGAATACTCCCCCCTTCTTTTGGTATCGTAACACCTGACGATACCAACAGCTGGTGAGCTCTTTGCTCCTGGATTTTTCCTGTGTCTTTTCTTATTTTGTTGTACTCAGGATCTTTTTCTTTGTTAGCTATTGCAACAACGATAGCACGGGGAAGACAGAGATTATCTTTGTTATTAATAGTAACAATTCCGTTTCTTTTCGTACACTCTTCCTCAAAGGTATTGTACAGGGTCACTCGTTTTCCTCTACCTATAGGCATCTTAACTGTTGTAATGCCAATACAAAATGTCTCAGTATTTAAACCAGCACTATTGCTTTGGTAAATGGAAGCAATTTTAGACCAAACATCCTTATAGGTCACTTCAGTTGCGGGTTTAAATGCTACCCAACCCTCACCTCTCGCAAAATCCTTTGAACAAAACGTAAAACCAACTTGATCAGTCGGTTTTATTCCTTCAGTTCCTTTTGCAATAATACCCTCAATAGCTTCTTTAATCCACCTAATGGGCTCTTCCTTTGGTGGTACGGGTTTAACTTTAAATTCGAGAGTTCGCCCCTTGAGACCGAATTTACGGATTTGTTTTAAATGGTCTTTAATTATAAAAAACTTCTCCATTTTAATAATACAATAACAAAATGAACACAAAATAAGTCAAAGTTTTCAAAAATTTAACTCACCAATTATTTTTTTGAAGACGCACATCTGATCACTAAGACTGACTAGTTCAGAATGAATCGGGAAGACTTTGTTTTTTAATTTTATGAATTCGAAAGTGGGCGTGGCTTAAAATCTCCAAGAAAGGGATTTTCTTTAAGAAAATAAAAATAAGCTAACTAGATTAATACCAAAAAATAAGCAAGTGGAAAACAATTTCCGAAAAGTTTAAGTAGAAATTTAAAATCAGAATGTACCAAAATTACACAGAAAAAAATATAAAATTAATTTTTAATCGTAGTAAAAACCAAACACTGGATTTCAATAACTAAGTAAGTAAAAATTGTAGTTATATTTTTATTTTGAGAGTTCGATAACACCCAAAACAATTATGTTGCTCTTACTCACGTCTGATCACTAAGACTGACTAGTTCAGAATGAATCGGGAAGACTTTGTTTTTAATTTTATAAATTTGGATGGGGGCGTGGCTTAAAATTTTTAAGGAAAAAATGGAAAAGTAGTATAATGATTAATTTAAAACAACTGTGCACAATTTCCGAAAAATTAATGAAAACACGGTTGATATCTAATTTCGAAATATTCCAAAATTACACAGCAAAATACCTATAAAATTAATTTTTAACATATTAAAGAATGAACACAGGATCTCAAAAAAATCGTCGTTATAATTTTATTTTGGGAGGTCGGTGGTTCTTTAATAGCCTACAGGCAACAATTTCCTCTGATCATGCTCATAAAACATACTGAAAACGCTATACGTACTTAACTCAATAGGTTACTGCGAACTTTGTAGATTCGGCTTACCGAAACCCTAAGCTTATAGTACTTCTCCCTTCGTAAAGGTAACTGGCGCGCATCAGTGTAGGAAAAAGTTGACCACTATTCATACCCGAAGGGACCTCAACCAATAAATGAAGTTTATGTACGAAGAATATAATAGGTAATAATGTTTAAACGTATTAAAGCTTACACAAAAAAAAATAATTTAAATCCTAGTTATAATTTTATTTTGGGAGGTCGGTGGTTCTTTAATAGCCTACAGGCAACAATTTCCTCTAATCATGCTCATAAAACATACTGAAAACGCTATACGTACTTAACTCAATAGGTTACTGCGAACTTTGTAGATTCGGCTTACCGAAACCCCAAGTTTATAGTACTTCTCCCTTCGTAAAGGTAACTGGCGCGTATCAGTGCAGGAAAAAGTCGACTACCATTTATACCCGAAGGGACCTCAACCAATTAAATTAAATTTTCATTCATTCATATCAATAGGAGGCAAAATATCAATTGAAAATTCTTTTTTGCAAGGGCCGCCATTTTGGAGGGAAACCTAGCTCATTTAAATTATCCCAGACGCATATAAACTTTCTGACCTCGAAACGTTTATGGCGTTTATGCAAATTTAAAGAATTAAAAAAATAGTAAGAAACGTATAAAAAGAATCAAATTAAATAGCATTAAAGAAAAGCAAAGAATTACGAAATAAAATTATTAGGAAAATATTGATAAAACTAACAATAATAACAAATAAAAAATTTAACAATAACATAAAAATCCCTAATTAAACATAAACCAAGATTCACGAATAAAAATTATTAAGAAAATTATTAAAAGGAATAAAAAAAAACAAAGAATTATCAGTGAAGAGAGGAGAACAAATAATATATATTTTTTTAAAAGTTTAAATAAAAAATCGATTTACATACCCCAAATATGTTAAAGGCTGAAGAAACACACAACACCTAAAAAACTATATAATTTTTTCACAACGATACAAATTTTAATAACCGCTCGACTTGAGTGTTGGAAAGAAACTATTGAAAAAATATATCAAAGACAAATTATTTGAAAAACAAAAAACCGCAACTGTAACAGGAAATTTTGATAAACAAGAAACCGCAATATCAGCGCGTGAAAATCGTCTATTGTTATCGCTAAACTTGCATGGACAAGCAAGTATACAGGATAATACAACAAAATAATTTTTATAAAAATTAAAAAGCATTAAATTAAATTAAATAATCATTTATTAACCCTTCACTTATACATTTTAAATAAATTATATATTCCATCTTTTTGCATTCTTGTTTTGTTCCGTTTATATCTAAACACACACCAATATGTGTCACATTTTGAGGAATACTAACGTAAAGCATGCTATTTAATTATTGCTGTTAGTAACGTAGTTTTACGTAAAAAGCCATACGTTAAAACGTCCTAAGCCGAGGGTTTTTATAACGTTTTTAACGCTTTTCAATGCAACCAAAATGAGTTGCGTTAAAGGGGTCTAAAACAACACATTTTTCGTCGTTTTGAAATTAGCAAATTTTGTGCATAAGTCCATTTAATTACATGTAAATCAAAGAAAAAAAGTTGTTAGATTGACTTAGTTTTTTTAATTAAAAAGTAATACGTTAAAACGTCCAAAACCGATCATTGTAATAACGTTTTTAACGCTTTTTATCGCGACCAAAAAAAGATGCGTTTAAAGTGTCTAAAACAACACCTTTTTTTACGCTTTAAAATGAACAAATTAATGTAAAAACTCATAAGGATAAATGCAAGAATTTAATAGCGATCTGGACGCCTTTGTTGGGCAGTCGTAAGCTAGGCGTTAACTAGTCTTAAAGTAGTCGTAAGATAGTCGTAAGTAGTCGTAAGGTAGTCGTTAACCAATCGTAATGCAGTCGTAAGACAGTCGTTAAAACACATACCAAACAATCATTTATAAGGACAACAGGGCCTAGTGAACCTTGAGGATGAATAATCACACAATCCAGGCTGATGAAGAACCTGATAATCGGGACCATAAGCCTAAAAATAACGGATTTCGGCGTATGACGTATCATTTTAAAGGGGTTGATGTATAGGATAAGACGAAGCGTCAAAAAGACTGTATTTATGAGGCCAAAAGGTCATTATAGCTATATCTCGTAAACGGCCAAACGGATTTCGTCACGTGACATATCATTGTAAAGGGGTGGATGTATAGGGTAAGATTAAGCGTCAAAAAGACAGTATTTATGAGCATAAATACTGTCTTTTTGACGCTTAATCTTACCCTATACATCCACCCCTTTACAATGATATGTCACGTGACGAAATCCGTTTGGCCGTTTACGAGATATAGCTATAATGACCTTTTGGCCTCATAAATACAGTCTTTTTGACGCTTCGTCTTATCCTATACATCAACCCCTTTAAAATGATACGTCATACGCCGAAATCCGTTATTTTTAGGCTTATGGTCCCGATTATCAGGTTCTTCATCAGCCTGGATTGTGTGATTATTCATCCTCAAGGTTCACTAGGCCCTGTTGTCCTTATAAATGATTGTTTGGTATGTGTTTTAACGACTGTCTTACGACTGCATTACGATTGGTTAACGACTACCTTACGACTACTTACGACTATCTTACGACTACTTTAAGACTAGTTAACGCCTAGCTTACGACTGCCCAACAAAGGCGTCCAGATCGCTATTAAATTCTTGCATTTATCCTTATGAGTTTTTACATTAATTTGTTCATTTTAAAGCGTAAAAAAAGGTGTTGTTTTAGACACTTTAAACGCATCTTTTTTTGGTCGCGATAAAAAGCGTTAAAAACGTTATTACAATGATCGGTTTTGGACGTTTTAACGTATTACTTTTTAATTAAAAAAACTAAGTCAATCTAACAACTTTTTTTCTTTGATTTACATGTAATTAAATGGACTTATGCACAAAATTTGCTAATTTCAAAACGACGAAAAATGTGTTGTTTTAGACCCCTTTAACGCAACTCATTTTGGTTGCATTGAAAAGCGTTAAAAACGTTATAAAAACCCTCGGCTTAGGACGTTTTAACGTATGGCTTTTTACGTAAAACTACGTTACTAACAGCAATAATTAAATAGCATGCTTTACGTTAGTATTCCTCAAAATGTGACACATATTGGTGTGTGTTTAGATATAAACGGAACAAAACAAGAATGCAAAAAGATGGAATATATAATTTATTTAAAATGTATAAGTGAAGGGTTAATAAATGATTATTTAATTTAATTTAATGCTTTTTAATTTTTATAAAAATTATTTTGTTGTATTATCCTGTATACTTGCTTGTCCATGCAAGTTTAGCGATAACAATAGACGATTTTCACGCGCTGATATTGCGGTTTCTTGTTTATCAAAATTTCCTGTTACAGTTGCGGTTTTTTGTTTTTCAAATAATTTGTCTTTGATATATTTTTTCAATAGTTTCTTTCCAACACTCAAGTCGAGCGGTTATTAAAATTTGTATCGTTGTGAAAAAATTATATAGTTTTTTAGGTGTTGTGTGTTTCTTCAGCCTTTAACATATTTGGGGTATGTAAATCGATTTTTTATTTAAACTTTTAAAAAAATATATATTATTTGTTCTCCTCTCTTCACTGATAATTCTTTGTTTTTTTTTATTCCTTTTAATAATTTTCTTAATAATTTTTATTCGTGAATCTTGGTTTATGTTTAATTAGGGATTTTTATGTTATTGTTAAATTTTTTATTTGTTATTATTGTTAGTTTTATCAATATTTTCCTAATAATTTTATTTCGTAATTCTTTGCTTTTCTTTAATGCTATTTAATTTGATTCTTTTTATACGTTTCTTACTATTTTTTTAATTCTTTAAATTTGCATAAACGCCATAAACGTTTCGAGGTCAGAAAGTTTATATGCGTCTGGGATAATTTAAATGAGCTAGGTTTCCCTCCAAAATGGCGGCCCTTGCAAAAAAGAATTTTCAATTGATATTTTGCCTCCTATTGATATGAATGAATGAAAATTTAATTTAATTGGTTGAGGTCCCTTCGGGTATAAATGGTAGTCGACTTTTTCCTGCACTGATACGCGCCAGTTACCTTTACGAAGGAAGAAGTACTATAAACTTGGGGTTTCGGTAAGCCGAATCTACAAAGTTCGCAGTAACCTATTGAGTTAAGTACGTATAGCGTTTTCAGTATGTTTTATGAGCATGATTAGAGGAAATTGTTGCCTGTAGGCTATTAAAGAACCACCGACCTCCCAAAATAAAATTATAACTAGGATTTAAATTATTTTTTTTTGTGTAAGCTTTAATACGTTTAAACATTATTACCTATTATATTCTTCGTACATAAACTTCATTTATTGGTTGAGGTCCCTTCGGGTATGAATAGTGGTCAACTTTTTCCTACACTGATGCGCGCCAGTTACCTTTACGAAGGGAGAAGTACTATAAGCTTAGGGTTTCGGTAAGCCGAATCTACAAAGTTCGCAGTAACCTATTGAGTTAAGTACGTATAGCGTTTTCAGTATGTTTTATGAGCATGATCAGAGGAAATTGTTGCCTGTAGGCTATTAAAGAACCACCGACCTCCCAAAATAAAATTATAACGACGATTTTTTTGAGATCCTGTGTTCATTCTTTAATATGTTAAAAATTAATTTTATAGGTATTTTGCTGTGTAATTTTGGAATATTTCGAAATTAGATATCAACCGTGTTTTCATTAATTTTTCGGAAATTGTGCACAGTTGTTTTAAATTAATCATTATACTACTTTTCCATTTTTTCCTTAAAAATTTTAAGCCACGCCCCCATCCAAATTTATAAAATTAAAAACAAAGTCTTCCCGATTCATTCTGAACTAGTCAGTCTTAGTGATCAGACGTGAGTAAGAGCAACATAATTGTTTTGGGTGTTATCGAACTCTCAAAATAAAAATATAACTACAATTTTTACTTACTTAGTTATTGAAATCCAGTGTTTGGTTTTTACTACGATTAAAAATTAATTTTATATTTTTTTCTGTGTAATTTTGGTACATTCTGATTTTAAATTTCTACTTAAACTTTTCGGAAATTGTTTTCCACTTGCTTATTTTTTGGTATTAATCTAGTTAGCTTATTTTTATTTTCTTAAAGAAAATCCCTTTCTTGGAGATTTTAAGCCACGCCCACTTTCGAATTCATAAAATTAAAAAACAAAGTCTTCCCGATTCATTCTGAACTAGTCAGTCTTAGTGATCAGATGTGCGTCTTCAAAAAAATAATTGGTGAGTTAAATTTTTGAAAACTTTGACTTATTTTGTGTTCATTTTGTTATTGTATTATTAAAATGGAGAAGTTTTTTATAATTAAAGACCATTTAAAACAAATCCGTAAATTCGGTCTCAAGGGGCGAACTCTCGAATTTAAAGTTAAACCCGTACCACCAAAGGAAGAGCCCATTAGGTGGATTAAAGAAGCTATTGAGGGTATTATTGCAAAAGGAACTGAAGGAATAAAACCGACTGATCAAGTTGGTTTTACGTTTTGTTCAAAGGATTTTGCGAGAGGTGAGGGTTGGGTAGCATTTAAACCCGCAACTGAAGTGACCTATAAGGATGTTTGGTCTAAATTGCTTCCATTTACCAAAGCAATAGTGCTGGTTTAAATACTGAGACATTTTGTATTGGCATTACAACAGTTAAGATGCCTATAGGTAGAGGAAAACGAGTGACCCTGTACAATACCTTTGAGGAAGAGTGTACGAAAAGAAACGGAATTGTTACTATTAATAACAAAGATAATCTCTGTCTTCCCCGTGCTATCGTTGTTGCAATAGCTAACAAAGAAAAAGATCCTGAGTACAACAAAATAAGAAAAGACACAGGAAAAATCCAGGAGCAAAGAGCCTCACCAGCTGTTGGTATCGTCAGGTGTTACGATACCAAAGAAGGGGGGAGTATTCCCGTACTACAAAAATTACAGGATCACCTACAAAATTATAAGATAACAGTGTATTCGTATGGTTGCAAAGGGCGAGATGTAGTTTTTAGTGGTAACGGTAATGGTCCTTCTTTAAATTTACTTACCACGAGGGTCATTACAACCCCATAACCTCTCTTACAGCGGCATTCTGTTGTAGTTATTATTGCGAAGAGTGTCACATTCCCTACGATCACAAAAACGAGCACAGATGTGGAGGCACCTTGTCCCTGGGTGTCAGCGTTCACCGGCTTGCGCAAAAGATGTATTAAAGAAGAGGTGTGCTGATTGTAACCGAGAATTTTACGGTGAGGAGTGTTTTAAAATACACTTGCCAAACATTTGCGGTAAAATCAGAAAATGCCTGAGTGTTTTAAAACAGTAAAAGCATGAAATGGAGCACCACTGCGGTGAAATTTTTTGCAAGATTTGTGATAAACACCAATCAGCTGGTCACTTATGCTTTATGCAACCAGACACGGGTTCTCCAAAACTTCTAATATTCTCTTTGTTTTTTACGATCTAGAGACTCGACAGGAAAAGGTTCTATCCGATGGTTCCTTACAACAAGAACCGAGTTTGTGTGTATTTAAACAATGTTGCGACGTATGCTTAAATACAGATGTAAAAATATGTAAGAAGTGCGGTGTACGTCTGCACGTTTTACAAACACAACCCATCACCCGTTTCGTGGAGTTCATTTTGAATCAACGAAAAATATTTAAAAAAGTGATTGTCATTGCCCACAACGGAGGGGGTTTTGACCACCAATTTATTTTAATCATATTCTGATAAAAGACGGATTTAAACCTGAATTAATCATGCGTGGCACCAGATTAGTTTTAATGAGTGTGGGAAATGTAAAATTTTTAGATTCTCTAAACTATTTCCCGATGGCACTTAGTAAACTCCCAAAAGCTTTTGGCTAAACGAGTTAAAGAAAGGTTATTTTCCTCACCTATTTAACCGTACAGAAAAACGAGAATTATGTAGGACCGTTACCTGCTTTGAATTTTTACGATCCTGATAACTTTAAAGACGAAGATAGAGAACAGTTAAATTGTTGGTATAATCAGAAAACTGCCGAAAATTATGTTTTCAAATTGCAGAAAGAGATAATTGAATACTGTATCTCCGATGTACAAATTCTAGCTGGAGCCTGTCTTAAATTCAGAGAGCTAATGATGAAAGAAGGCAATGTCTGTCCTTTCACAGAGGCAAGCACTCTACCGTCTGCCTGCAATAAAATCTACAGGCGTAACTTTCTTAAACCGGACACTATAGGAATAATCCCGAAAAAAGGGTATAGATGGAGGGATAACCAAAGTAAAATAGCTATACAATGGTTAATTTGGGAGGAATACCAAAGAGGTATAACAATCCAACACGCAGCAAGAGGTTCGGAAGCTCTTGTCGGAGGATGTAAAGTTGACGGGTTCTGTGAAGAAACCAAGCAAATATTTGAATTTCAAGGGTGTCTATATCACGGTTGTACTAGATGTTTTACTCATAATCGTACACAACCGTTACACGATGACCCCACAGATTGTTTGGAAAACCGTTATGAAAGAACTATAGCGAAGATAGAAAGATTAAGAAACCTAGGTTATGACGTTATTCAAATGTGGGAATGCGGTGTGACGGATGAAATTAAAAAATATACGAGAACCACCCTCTCCTTAATTACATTCCGCTAAACCCGAGAGACGCATTTATGGGTGGTCGAACAGAAAACATTGTCGAATACTACAAGTGTCAGGAAGGTGAAGTGATTTAATACGTAGACTTTACGTCGCTTTATC